>OZ020522.1:18196284-18272442 GCA_963971425.1 Bryoerythrophyllum caledonicum | reverse complement strand
TGTGACAGATTCTCCTTCGCTCAACCACCTTGACCTTCAAATTCCGCCGGCAATTATTAATCTGCCTTGATTGCGAATTTGTGCTTCGTGGTTGCTCTCTCCATGGCTGTTGTTATTGGAATGCTTGTTCACGGTGCTTAGTTTTGCAATGGTTTCTTGCTGAACTTTCTTGGTATGTTTCCTGCCACACTTTCTTTGTATGTTTGCTGCCATGTTCCTGAGTATTGTGTTTTTTTGTGCTTTCCAGGGTTCAATCCTTCTTGCAATACTTCTTGGCGTTTTCACATGGTTTGAAAATCTTCTGAATTGCTGTGAACATGCTTTTGCCTTCTCTTGCTTTCTAGACAAGTTTGATATTGGAAACTTATCACGATTTCGGATCTAGCAGACAGCGGTTTACGGTGGTTTAGGGTTGTGACGGCAGAATAAATGTCTGAGCGACCTCCGGACAGGGTCCTCGATTTAGGGTAGGGTTTATGATACACCTTACGGGGTATACAGTTTACGGACGACCGTTTCCACTTCGTGAACATGGACGGATTAGAGAGTGTAGTTGAATTAGCTGGCGGTGACAAAGTACACGCATGGGTCTACGATGATGACAGCGACCTGGAATGGGACATTCAGAACTTGGACAACCAAAACGGTAATAGAATTTCCTGCCCGGCTAGGAAATCTGAAGGTGCGTGTCATCCGTTCCGGGCAGTCAACATTGATTTAAACCTGCCAGCAGATGAAATCTCCTCCCAGGTCCAAGAAGAGGACCCTCCCCTTCAGAATGTGCCCTGCCCTGTTATCTCCGAGGCATCAGCCGATCCCCTTCACTCTGCAGATTGGAAAAATCTTCCCAATGAGCTGCTACATGACAATGACTCCTGCCCGGAAATGAAATACCACCCTGGACAACCTACCAGTGATGCCCGTGGTAAGAACGGGTTTAGGGTACCCTGGAGGAAAGTGCCAGAAAAACTAAGGAAATCGGTACAGTCACCGCCACCTGGTCCATTTGATAGGACAGATCTTCAATGGGAGGACAAAGTTAACTAGGGAGGAGGAAAACAAAAGGTAATCAAGAAGGCCATCATACGTTGGGACCATTTAGAGGACTTCCTCAAATGGGAAATGACTAGAGGGCAATTTCCTTGCGTATTTGTTGAGGAAAGTACCCTTCGCTTTCGTGGCAAGGACGAGCGGACACAACGACGGGCGGAGTCAGCCCTCCAACAAATCACGTACAAAACATTTGATTCCATGCCTACAACTCTAATGTCATGTGGTCTTTGTTCCATCGGCTTTTCACTTCTGACAGCCCTGCCCTGTTCAGGTACTCTTGCGAATATGGGCCGGCGGATTACACGAAACAGTACAAGGCAGAAGTGCAGAAGGCCTTTCCTCACACGCTACTTGACAAGCAAAGGTCTACCAATAAGAAGAAGATGGTTCAAAGGGCCAAAAAGGTTGCCATGCAGGCGCAAAGGGCAACTGTTATGGCAAATGCTCGGGCGTCCAAAAGGGCTAGGGTAGAATCGCAGGTTTCCTCGAATGCAGACTCGCTGGAAGAGGACCCCCAAGAAATTGCACTCGTTCAAGAGGCCCAAGACAGGCTTCGGAAGGCTCAAGAAATCATTGACAACAGCAAGACAACGAAGCGGACATCCCGGGTTGGGAAAACTCTGACCGGTATGTCCATAAAGAGAGGGTGCCAATGCTGCTTTGTTGCAAAACAATTAATCATTGATGAGTCCATTTGTAGTATACACTTTCATGAGATGAACCATGTCAATAGGGAGGGAAAACCTTGCCATGGTCTAGGGTTTGGGCAGCAGCGGGCAGGGTTGTCAGGGAGGTTATCCCAGGCTACAAAGGATTGGATTCAGGATGCCTTGAGGAGCGGAAAGTCACCTGCCCAGGTAATGGCTGAACATAAGGACGAGGTCCTCAGGTGTGCCCGGCTCAACCTGCCAGCTACTAGGGACACGTTTGTGCTCACTAATGACGTTCACAATATAGCAAAGAAGTTCGCAAAGGAGTTGTGGGAGAAGGATCCCATAGATGCTGAGAGCGTGCGCATGTCGACGGTTTCAAATCCCGACGCGTTCTATCACTACAGGGAGTGTGGGACCTGTCCGGAAAATCCAATCCCACCAACGGACGGCACCTTCTCTCTTGCAATTCAAACGGAGTGGCAACTGAACATGATGGTGAAGCATGGCCATAGGCGGGCGCTGGCCATGGATGCGACGTTTGGTACCAACGAGCCTAAGGTAAATTACACTCTGCCCCTACTTGAAATTTGTGCCTCCTTCATTCAGCAATCCTAATCGAAGCGTGTATCTGGGTGCAGTATCCGTTATTCACTGTCATGGTCTTTGATGAATGGGAACAAGGCATTCCGGTGGCGTTCACCATCCAGGGCAGGTCCACCGAGGAAGACATTGTTGCGTGGTTGGAGAAGTTGAGGGACCGTTGTATGAATATTCAAGCTGACTGGCGACCAAATGCTGTTGTCACGGACAATGACCAGGCGGAGATAAATGCAATAAGGTAAGATTGCAGTTTATGCTTCTAGTTCTGCATATTCTATGATTTGTTTTAGAAATACCTTGATTTACAATGATATTTGTTTGTTTCATGTCTTTCTGATTCAAGCACTTCCTGAACAGGAGGGTCTGGCCGGATGAGGACAACATGAGAATCTTCTTGTGCCTCTGACACGTTCGAAAAGCATGGTTGGAGCAAGCGACTCAGAAGATAAAGGCAGAATACTTACGCACTCTAGTGCTGCAGGAATGTGCTGACTTGATGTATGGGAGTGGAATCTTGGAGGGCGACGCTGCTGTCAGAGCTTCGTTGGATAAGTTCCAACAAATGCGCACAAAGTATGAAGGGACAAAAACCTTTCTCAATTACTTTGCAAAGATTTGGATTCCAAAATTGGAGATGTGGGTTATCGGTTTCCGGAACATACCACACGCAAACCAGGACACTAACGCTGCGGTGGAGAGCTACCATGGCAATCTGAAATCCATTCTGTCCAGCTCCCGTGCAAGATTTGATGGACGTCGAGTAGACTGGTTAATATATCACCTTCTTAAGGATGTACTCACCCACTACTGGTATGCTGTCCAGTGTAAGCTCTACGGCTTCATCAAGAATGGCAAGGCGGAGGGGGTGGTGGCGAGCGCAGTCATCCGGGCAAGGGAGATTGCAGATGAGCACGTTTGGATAGACCACGACAACGATGTCGCCTATGTGGCAAGCCAGACGAACTTCCCCACCATCTGGATGGTATCCGGTGCGAGCACGGATTGGGCACGCTGTACCTGCCCGTTGGGCCAACGAGCAAACATGTGCAAGCATTGGGCGAAGGTCTTCAAGATGCTCAGTCCCGCTGCTGCTGAAGGCGCCATTATTCGTTTTGCGGGTTCTTTGCGTGGCACCATTGCCGTGGGTGCCCAGCCCGTGGGACTAGACATTGGTGGCTGCATAGAGGCGATCCACAGCCCGGCCACCTTGAACAGTCATCCCAAACCAGAGGTCAACGACAATCCAGAAACATTGTTGGTTGCCTTGAAGTCTGAGTTCGCTGAGATGGAGAACTTGGTGGCAACAAACTCAGTCTGCCTTCCCCATGCCCTGGTGGGTGCACGGGAACTGAAGGGGAAATTGCTAAATATCAAGGTCAGGGCAAGTGCCGGAGTTCTTCACCCACTGTCGCAGGCTTCCTTCCATTTGAACGAGGGTAACCGAAGCAAAAGACGAATGAAGGCTTGTAGTGAATTGGGTGGACGTGGTAGACGGTGCGGGAGGAGGGGAGGTTTAGGCCGCGGGGCTTCATCTTAGGATGAGGTATTGGCGGCCTGACCGGATTCATGAAATGCAGGCCACCTGTGGATATGCGACGACCCGGACAGGCAAATCAGATATTGTTTTTTGTATGTGGGAATTTTATTACAAATTCTTGTGTATTAATTCAATGGCGACGATTTATTTTCTGTATGGTCTTTGCTTTTGTGTGTAGAGAAGTAAACCTTATACTTTAAATGTTTTCTTTCAATTGTTTAGGTTGAAAATAATTAGGGAACACATTTGAGAAAATAATTCGAAAAAACAATAGCAAGAAGTTTGGAGGTTGAAATTATAGGATAAGTATGAGGGAAAGTAGGGCATCCAATTTTGCTGAATATGAAGTGAATAATGAAAACATGAAGAAGACATTAGAGAAGGAAGAGTATGGGGGTGGAAAATAGAGTCGAAGGCATTTGGTTTGGGAAACTTTTAATGTTTTTGCCTTCTAAATGGAAAATTAAAGGGGAAAAAAAAATTAAGGGGAAAACGAAAGGGGAAAATGAAAGGAGAAAACAAAAGGGGAAAATGAAAGGGGAAAATGAAAGGGGAAAATGCAAATGCAAATGCAAATGGAAATGTCTTCCACGGGAGTTGTACATGATGGGTTTTGAACTACTTGTGTTTTTGTCTATACTTTCATATAGTATCCTCATCCGCCTTATATAGTATGTAACTACTATCAAAGACAAACCAAAACAAATACAAGTCCATTTTCAAAATTATTTTATATGTTTTTATAGATTTTTTATAAACCATTACATTTTTTTCATGAGGTATTTGAAATTATCCCAGTAAGTCCTGAACTACACGTACAAAATCTGGTGCCCGGAAGTCCGTCAACCTATCAGCATAAACAACAAATGCATCTGCATCTACTCCTGAACCATGTGTACCACCACAATGTCTCTATAACCTCTGAATCCCAAGTCAAGAGATAGTATCCAAAAATTACCGTTGAGTAATGAACTACGATCTCACATGCATCTAACATCACCTACACTAGCAATGAGTCTACATAATTGTTGTCCGACCCCTCTCCTACGTCCTCGGCTCTTCCACTGTCTCCTGAAACGTCATAGTTATCTTCCATACCGTCTCTACATTCACCGTCTCGATCATCAGCCACACTCCGCTGTATCTCTTCACTGCCCTTGCCCAGGATAACAAACGCCTCGGTACGTGGTCCATCCTCGGGAGCGTCTGCAATGTCATTCTCCAAGGGTTGTGCCTGCCCTGCTTCTATAGTTGTACCTGCAAATGTCAGAACTCCACCCTCCTCCATGGAAGTATCCCCCACGGGTAGATTGCCATATCCGTCCAGCCCAACCAATATGCCCGCCACCTGATCAACAGCACCATCCGGGCAAGTCTGCGGAAAGTCTCTGGACAAGGTAGAGTGCCGGAAACGACTGAAGTCAGCCACGAGCCCGAGCTGTGTGATGCGGTCCAAATGCGCCCTAAGAGCAGCCTGCCCCTCGCGCTGCCAATGTCTCGCGGATGACAGTAATTGCCCAGCGGGATTCCACTTCCCAGTAGCCTCCAAATAGCCTGGACCATACTCCAAAGAGATGTTCTCTCGAACAAGTAGAATGTGACGGAAGCTCTCTGAGTCCACTTGGCTACCCTGCCCGGAACTCTTCACCCACATCCTTCGGAGCTCGTCGTCCATCCCTGAATGTATCATATCACAGCATGCCTTCACATAAACCACCCTCTGCCACGTGAAATAGTCACCATAAAGATTTGGAAGCGTAGAGGGTGAATCCAGCACCACTCGAAATGCAGCAAATTCCGCTGTGGAACTGTCCATATCTGGAAACATAAGCCCACCCCACCGAATCAGTCCCTCCATGGAGAATAGCAGGTCCGCCTATCGGCTATCCATAATCTCCCTCCGCAACCCGTGCACTGGACACGTCATAGGCTGTTGGCAACCCAGTGCCCCAACTGTGAAAAGCTTCATTGCCCTGGCAAACCCTGGCGGCACCTGGTCCAACGCCCCATCCCGCTCTTGCTCCAGCATCCATCTAACCAAAACCTTGAACTCCTCGTCAGTGTGCCTAAAAGGCCGCTCCAAGCACGGTGGTGTTGGAAACAATTCCATCATCACGTACAAAGAAGACCAAGACCACTCAGAATCCTCCGCCACCATCTCTGCCCGGATGTCATAGGTCCGCAATTGCTTCGCGACATACTCTGCGCGGCAATCTCTAACAGCGGCGATGCTGTCGTGGTATGCCCCCACCCTACTCGCATAGGACCAAGACAGCTCGTGGTGAACTCCAAATAGCCGGATCTCCTCCTCTACCTTTGAATTGTCCTTGGTCATGAATGTTGCCCTGTACTGATTCATCACTTGCAAATCCCGCCCGGAAAGGCCCTCCTGAAACAACAACACACGGAATAAGCACAAATATTTTTAAAACAAATTTAATCTCTAGTATATATCAGAGTAGTAACGTATGCGTTAAGCTTACCATGATGTCAACGTCGCTCTGGATATGTCCCCACGCGCAGAACACCCTGCCCGCCAACTGCCCAGCTCGATGTAATGCCTTCAACTCCTCGAGTGGTCTGTCGCGGTCCTGAAGATACAACTTTGGAATCAAGTCCTCTGTCACTGAGGCCTGCACGTACAGTCCAGGTGGTGCTGGTACAGGCTGCGGCATTGTGGCAGGATCGACGTCTACGAAGAGTTGAATGGCCTCCTGCAGCGCCTTCGCATGTACGCGCTGCCGCTCATCTTCACCCGCCGTGTGTGGCTCTGCCGTTGCATGCCGATTGGGGATCTTCCGGATCAGTCGCCGATGGACCCGACCGGAGCCGCTCTGACCGCCTGGAAGGGGGACAGGGGAGCACGAACCTGCTGCCCGGGACGACCCGCGAGTCCCTGGAAGATCAGCTGACCGATCCGCGTCGAAGGGAGGAGGTGTGACCTCGTCGTCAACTGGTACGTCTTCGTCACCGACAGCAAAAGTGGCTGCCGTGTCTTTGCCAGGCCCGGCAGTTGGAGTAGTATCTCCAGCACATGTTGACGCCTGCACCACCGGTCGGTTAGGAACAAGGACGGGCATTGGCCCAACGTCTGTCGCTGGGGGTCTCTCTCCTCCGACTGGTGCCGCCGTCTGCGCCCGGTGTGCGGCCGGACTCCGGGGGTGGCTGCCGCAAAGATCCCTAAACCCTCCGCTTGGACGCTTACGGGTTCCACTTCCTGCCACGGAAGTGCCTCCCTTCCGAGTAGCAATCTCCTCTGCCACAGTTGAATCTGGACGTGCAGGCAGTCGGGACCTAGGAATGGAGTTCTTACCAGGGCGCCTCTTACGCGGCAACCCAATGTCATCTTCGTCGGAGCTGAGGCACTCGACCGGAGTATCGACCTGAATCGTCTCCGGCCCGCCACGCACCTTCGTGTGGACCACCATCTTCATGGCTAGACCAGACATGACGGATGGAATTTGCATTCCGTACTTGCCAAACACCTCCCGGGCCTCCTTGTTGCCTGCAGTCCCCATGGAAGGGTAGATCTTCAGGGCACCCTCACGGGAGTAGTCATAAACCGTACACTTCCTCGCCTGCCGGTGATGTCCAAGCTCGGCCTTGTCGTGGAAGTCTGCGTTGCAATACCTGTAGAAGAAAGGTATCCTTGGCCTCTTACCTGGCCCTGGGTCCGGCGCAGAATCACGCCGCCAAAGCGTGTTGACCTCAATCATGAGCCAGTCAAACTCACTTCGCATGAAGGCATTGCGGTTCGGTGGTCCCTTGTTCATGGATTGACTCTGGCAGACGATAACATCCTCCATACCAAACTTTCCCTAGCGCCAAAGCTACAAGGGTGTCCAGTACAACATGTTAAGTAAATCAAATTTCTTGAGGTAAATGAAGCATGACAGCAGCAGCATGGCAGGTCTTACCCCCTCAACCACTCCCGGCATCTGCGTCTGCACTCGCCCACGCCAATCGAACGGGAGATTAGCAATGTTAAGTATAGTGGCTCTGGCCTGAAGCACGCTGACCGCATCGACAACTGAAAGCGCACCTAGATCAGGGATGTTGGGGCACTCCACCTAGTAGAATTTTCAGGCACACAGAAGAAAAAAGTTATGACTCCGTACACCCTAAGAAGATGGAGAACCAACATATATAAGCAGGAAATGAATCTGAAGTTAGGATAGGGCCTTACGAGGTCCTGTAACGACGGCGCCATGGTGGCAGAAAACCGGACGTTAGAAAGTCAGTGGCGGAGAATTCTTGTCCGGGAACGAAGAGGTCGTTGCCCGTAAACACTAAATCTTATTGGAATTGGAACTGTTCTCTGAGAACGGATAGTATCCTACGTCGGGCCTCAAGTGCCGGAACCTCCTGCGACCCTAAATTTTCCAAGTCAGAGCATGCCACACCGGAGCTTGAAAATGAAAAACATCGTAAGCTAATAGCAAAAAAAGAAGGAAAAACAAGCATAGACAAAGCCAACAAAAAACACACAAGAAGCAAAGACAAAGCATCGAAAAATCAAAGAAGGAAAAAAACTTGAAGAAGCGCAGAAGGAAACCGTACGTGAAGTCAGAAGTTCGTGACAGCGCGAAGAGGGCTGTCCGGAAAGCTGCAGGATTCGCTCAAGTGACTTCTGACAAGATATGAAATTGCAAAACGTCCTAAGATCATAGCAAAAAAAGAACGGAAACAAATGAAAGACAAAGTAAACAGAAAGCAAATAAGAAGCAAGGACGAACCACAGAAATTGCAAAGGAAAAAAAAACACAAGAAGCGGAGAACAGGAAACGTACGTGAAGTCAGAAGTTCATGACAGCACAAATAGACCTGTCCGGAAAGCTGCAGGATACGTTCAAGTGCAAAAACGCCCTAAGATCATAGCAAAAAAAGAACGGAAACAAATGAAAGACAAAGTAAACAGAAAGCAAATAAGAAGCAAGGACGAACCACAGAAATTGCAAAGGAAAAAAAAGCACAAGAAGCGGAGAACAGGAAACGTACGTGAAGTCAGAAGTTCATGACAGCACAAATAGACCTGTCCGGAAAGCTGCAGGATACGTTCAAGTGCAAAAACGCCCTAAGATCATAGCAAAAATAGAACGGAAACAAATGAAAGACAAAGTAAACAAAAAGCAAATAAGAAGCAAAGACGAAGCACAGAAATTGCAAAGGAAAAAACCAAAAGACGTGGAGAAGAGGAAACGTACGTGAAGTGAGTAATCTGAAGAGTTTTGTGCACAAGGAAATGATTCCAGCAATTCAAAAGGACTTCGATCCAAACCTAAACACGCAATGGCATATCTTGTCCGTTCACGAGGAATGTAAATACGGTTTCTGTCACGGCATGTTCAAGGCCACAGTTATGGAACGAACCTGGAGAAGTGCCGGAAGTACCCTAAACCGCAGTTTTAAAAATGCAAGCGTAACTCACCGAAGCGCAGCCTAATCCGAAACCAAATTTCCGCTCTCCCCGCGCTCCTTGAACGCCCACCGCAGCGCCATATCGATCTTCGCCAGCCGCAGGTCCGCCTCCAGAACACACTAAACTGCCTCCATCACCTTCAGCTCACCCTAAACTCCGCCTCTATCACCTACTAAACTGCCTCCATCACCTTAAGCTCACGCTGCAGCTCCGCCCCCATCACCAGCTGAATCTTAAAACGCACTTACCCTAAACCTCACAATTCACCGAAAGCCCTAAAACCGTAGAATTCTACCGCAACTCCCAAAACTCTTCCAAAATCACTACAGACAGAAAAAAAAGGAGTTTTGCAACCGTGGATGATGGCAAGCCCCTACCTTGGCAGGGCGCCATCATCCACGGTTGCATTCAATGCGGTCGGTGGCTAAGCACATAGACAGGACAGTTAGAAGCCGGCAATGGAGTTCACGTCTTCATGAATATTCCACATGTCACATTGACAGGATTTCTGGTTGCTAGCAGGCGGATGAGAAGGGAAGGGGATATGGGAGGGTCTTGGATGGAGGCAGCGCCATGGGCCAAGGGCGCAGGGGCGGGGGACCGAGCCGAGAGCGGAGCCAGACCTCACGTCTGGTGCACCGCTCGACCGGGGTCGATAATGTGATCCAACCTGGATGCGCTTTGGATTAGGGTTTAATGTATTCTAGAAAGTGATGTTATCGAAGTTGAGACATAATCAGAAGGTGAGAGGATATTCAGTCGACGCGTGTGCACGGATTCAACACAGAGAAACGTTCATACTGCGCTTCGTTGTGAAGCATTTTCTGGAGCCCTTGATTCGACAATAAAACCGAATTGCCATGGGGTTAGAATAAATACAATATACAACTGGAGCATGGGACACACATCCCCTCTCTATCCTTCATTTTCTTCTGTATCTGCAATTTCTACACTTTTTGATCATCCCAGATCTTTGGATGAAGCCTCAAAAAGTGGGAAAACACACAAATATATAAGCTTCTTCTCCAAAAACTTGTTGAGGTTGTCGTGCATCGATCAAATGAGATGAATGTGGTACTGTACTGTACAGGATGAAGCCTACTGCATGGAATGTAGGTAGCGATCCAGTCCTTGCTCCCTGCTCTTGATCTGCAACTTCCGCATCGCTGCAGTCTCTAGTTGCCGTACTCGTTCCCTCGAAACTCCATATCTGCACACATCAAAATGCTTAGGTCATTTGCGGATATCACATTCAAACGAAACATCATAACGACCAACAAACAGAATTCCTGACAAAATTTGCGAGGGATCAATACGGTACACGCGGAAGAACCTTCAAAGCTCAGCCCTATGTACTACAGTTGTGTTACGGCCTATTTAATAACACAAGAGAAAAGGACTTATAACATTCTAAAATTCGAGACAAACCTGTGACTGATGCTCTCCAACGACATTACAGAACCATCTTGCCGGCCCACTCCATAGTGCAGTCGTACAATATCCCGCTCCCTTGGTCCTAACTGAGACGTAAGTAGTTTATCAACATCTTCCTGCAGCACAAGGTAAAAAAACAATAACGATAAGATTTCCAGGATAAATACGACGGTTAAGAAGAGAGCCACATCCAGGTTCAAGACCACCGTCTGCGTCGTCTTATCAACTGGAACTAGCATACCAGGAACGAAGTGGATTCTTAACATACCTTCATAAGCATTCTCTCTACAACAGTCCAAGGTTGATTCTCTATGTCTCTATCTGCCACCAACTGATCAGGCATGACACAAAAAAGAGTCAGGAGAAAATTAAAACAAGTTCATACGTCAGATTATGCAACACATTGGATTATAAAGCTCCATCGAATATATCTAGGAAGTTGGATAGAGTCCCGTTGTCACTGTACACACCTATGAAGACACTTTTAATGCTCAAACAATTGATCAAACCAATGTAAAACATGTAGATGGTTTTAAAAACTTACGCTGTGCAGCGTCTCTCCATCTCCATTTTGAAGAGTATTTCGTCCGATTTCCATATCCAGGGACACCAACTTCTTGGTTACCTAGCGAAGTGAACCGAAACAGATCAGAGGAGAATCCCACATCTGTCCATTTCTTTAAAAAAGAAATCTCTGCTTCCCAAGGTAGGAGAAAAACCTCTGATATAAAAGGTCAAAACCTGAATAATAACAGAACTCATCCAAGCCAAACCAGAACCGTGCGGCAAATGCACCTAGATTTGTTTCGGACACAAAATAGTTCTTTCGCACTTGGAAACTCAGCAGAAGAGAATCGTAAAATCTGACAGTCTCTCATTAGCAATTACCTGCAGTGTATTCTTTATTTTGGAGCCTGTTAGGCTTGTCGCGTTTGAAATTTCCTGTTACACAAAATGAGTGTCAGTACCAACTATGGAAGAAGGCCAGTTATTGAGAAAAAATATTGTCAACAAAAGAAACGAGTAACTGCTAAAGGTTACCTGAACAGAAGCAGCACAGCCCTCCGACAGCAGCAATGATCTTGCCTTTCTAATGCGGCCCAAGGTATCATGTACATGCACTGGAAGTCTCACTGTTCTAGAGTGATCAGCTATTGCACGTGTGACTCCCTGCAAACGCGCCTTAGGTTAGAGACACCAACATACTCCATACAGTCAAGCTCACGTCACATCGAGTGAGTATCAGTACTGATATAGCAAAAAAGAACAACCCTGTGGTTACCATACTAATACAAGATTTCTCAGTGGAAATGAAATCTATAAATGTGATGTATTTTGGTCAAAATACGAAGACCTATAAATGTGATGCCTGGGGGCTCTTACCTGGCGAATCCACCAATGCACGTAAGTTGACAGCTTAAATCCCCTAGTATGATCGAACTTTTCTACTCCACGTAATAATCCGATAGAACCTTCCTGTGACAGCCAAGGGCACCAGTATGTTAAAAACCTCTTCGAACATTTACCAAAGCATTCCCTGCAGTGATACCAAGAGTAGTCAAGAAACATGGAGAAGATCATCGCAAAGATAAATTCAAAACAATGCCTGAGTGTCTCCCAAGACACCCAACGTCCATGGACATCCTGCTTGTCATCCCGCTGAATCACAAACCTCTCTCCACAGAAACATGGTTCCCCAAACGAGTACATTCAAGTGGGAGTTACCTGAATCAAGTCTGCCATCTCAAGTCCATAGCTATGATATTGTTTAGCTACCGAAACTACCAGTCGCAGATTTGCCATCACCATCTTATCTCTCGCCCACTCTGCTTCCCCAAGCTTCCTCATCAATTCTCCGATAGATAAGTTCAAGTAAGGAGCCCACTCTTCCTTCGAAGGTTCGTAACCAAGTTCGGCAGCCAATCTGTAATCCACATACGTCACCAACAAAGAAGAATCAGTAAGGACAACAATTTAGGTCAAGCACGAGTGACCTACTCCTTGCCAAAACTAACACCTTTCTAAAGTCTGCAACAGAAGACATCACTTGCACAACGTGACCTGCATGCGATCGACTTCTGAACCTAAGAATACGATCTCAACATGAATATCATGACGATGGCCGATTAACTTCCAAGTGGTTCAATGAGCCGTAAAATCCCATCAAGTTGAAAGCGTCCCAAACAGATCATATATCCCAGCCAGATCGACTCTTCCTTGCTGTATGCCTGTCCATGATATAGCCAAATTGAATGAAAAGCTATGCAAGAGAAACGTCCAAGCTTACTTCTTCCTCTCCTCTATAAGATTGAGACCAATTCTCAGCTTCTTGGACAACACGATCTCCTCCTGCTTCGTGAGAAGATCGATCTTGGTAATTTCTCGCAGGTAGGTGGTCAAGTAATCCTGAACTCCCTCAGACTTGACAGGCTTAGCACGTTCTCCCTTCTGATACTTCTTCAAGGGGTGAATCATGAGAACTTCTGCGGGAGTCGGCTTCCCTGCTGCAGCAACTCGTCTCTGGCGAGCTTCTAGGCGCCGAGTACGAGCGGAGGGCCTACCAGATTTCACCACCAGCTCTTTGGTCGGAGTGGAGGTGCTCTCAGCGCACTCCAAGCTCTCCGTGCAGGCATCTTCTACTGTCTCCGGAATAGCAGCTTTCTTCCTCTTCGTCTCCTTCGCCTTCCCTGTATCCGTTCGCCTTGCAACCTTCCGTTCTCTTACCTTCTCCTCATGCATCAGCTCTTCCAGAGTCAATGCCCACTGCGCTTCGAGAATAGATTGGTTCAGAATGGTAGAGGCATCCGGTGACACAATGGAGTACCGAGACAATTCATCCTCCGTCAAAGCAATATTCTGAAACAATGAAGTGGAGAAATGCTCATGGAGAACATTAAGAGCACGCGCCGCTGTTTGCTGATGATCACGAACCGACGACGACGACTCCACACGCGCAGGAACTTTACGAGTCCGCAAGCTCCCCTTCTTCTTCTCCTTCTTCGCAGCCACCAGCTCGTCGCTGCTAGCAGTGAGCGAAATCGCTACGATCGGCGGCAAAGACACCTGACGGAAGCACGAAGCGCCAGCACCGTCCTGCAGCCTCTCCGCACTAACGTCGCCTGAGAGAAATTGCCCTAACTGCTTACTCGGATGCAACACCTGCATCCCTAACACACCTAACGCCTGCGCCATGCTTCCTGCCGCTTGAAATTCAACCAACAAAAACCACTCCGCTTCACGACCGCCCGTCTACCATAACCTCCGAAACCCTCATGACCTGCCAAAACCAATGCACGCCGCCGAAACCTCAAATTCCAGCTCCCAGATTCACCTCAATTTCCACCGTGCGTGTCCTCAACTACGCAATGCACCACAGCCTCCACCGTCCAATCCCTGTCTGAACCTCAAATCCTCCTCTATCTGAACCTCCAATATTCCTCAAATATCTGAACATCACAAAAACGAACAGCAAAAACATTCACCACCGCTATCTCCTCAAACTCCGAAACTCCACCAAGAAAGAAACGATCAAAACCTGCGGTCTCCAATTCTCCTCTATCTAAACCTGAAACATTCCTCCATCTACACATCACAGAAACGAGGAAGAAACATCGAACACCGCCTCACACATTCCCGAAAGAAGAAAGCAGACACGAACCTGAGGTCTCGGGATCCTGGAAGATGGCGAAAAACCGCGACACGAAACCGCAGGAGGCGAGAGTTGGCGCAACGGAGAGAGCCAGAGGCGGAGGGAAAGCGATGGCGTCGCGTGCAGGGCGACCAACGGGAGCGGAGCGAGTGTGTCTCTACTGGCGGAGCGGGGTGCGCTGCCTGGCCACCATAGCCATTCAGGTGAGAGGGAAGCTCGGGCTAGTACCGCTCTTTTCTCCCACTTACCCAAAAGTGACTTACAGAGGCGGTCGCCCCTCGTTTCGCCTGGCGCGTTCCACTGGAAGAAGCCCGGGTGGCCCGACGAATCGGCGGGTCTGAGGAGGGCTTGTGTGCAGCGAATGGGAGCCAGAGACGCGATCTGGAGGGATAATGTTCCAGATCGTTACTTTTGCTCTCCATGATATCTGCTTTTCGCCTTCGCTTTAAAGTGCCACTGATCTTTCAAGGGCATAATTTCCTTTCCACTCTTTTGTTTTTACTCTGCAACTACATGAATTTCCTTGTCTAGATATTTCAGCGCATGTTCTTTTCTTTTCATCGATTGTAATTCTTTAGTGATTTTTTTGGCATAAATGATTATAATATGTTACTACTAATAAACCGGGATGCACAGATAGGCGCAACTTATCTCATTCATCCATCTTCTGATGGATGAGGCCGTGACATGGATGAAAGTAGTGACGAACCGGCAGTTTCAAGTTCATCTGACTCTGAAGCAGGTGGCTCTTCAGCCCTTAGGATACTTGAACACACACACACACAGACACGGATCATGCTTGTGCAGAGGCAGGAGCGATGCGCGGAGAGAGAGAGAGAGACGATGCGCGCTTGCGTTGCGTTTCAGTAGGCGAGTTTTTGCGGTTCAATTATCTGGAGCATCATCGCATTGTGAAGAAGTTGTGAATTAATCATGATTAGGTGCAGCGGAAGGGAGGACTTGAGGATGCGCGAGGAAGCTGGACGATGCGTGCGGTACTGTCGTCGTTGAGCTGAGAAGATGTTGTTAGAAACTGGAATTAACGACAAGGTACATTGTGACAGGTTTAGTGAGAGTTTTTGTTTGTTGTTGGTCCGAAACTCGCACTAAACCTTTGAGATGGTGAGGTTTAAGAAATTTGTAGCTGGATTTATGTTAAGTAGGATTTTTCCTTGTAACGTCGTTGTGAGGGCAAGAGAAACTGAGGTGCTGTGGTTTTCTTGATCCCTCCCGGTTGAGGCGTCGTTGGTGAAATTTAAAATTGAAGAGTAGATGATTTATATCATTTGGTTCAGGAAAACTTGGTGACAGAGGGAATGCCGATCTGGTTGCTCGTTGTTTATTGATTGCTCGTGGATGATTTGAGCCGCAGTGATGTTTCTTGAATTTCTGTAGATGCTCTTTTTCTCGTGCTGTCAATTCTGAGATTCATTCTTCGCCATGTTGATGCTGTAGTATTTGTCTGAGGAATGTTGCCACAACTGGCGTGGTTTGCGTTTGTTTTCTGCCTGTTTTGCTTCTGGAGCTCTCATCGATACATGAGAGGCGGGGGAATTGTACTCTTTTGTCTTTTCAGAGTGTCATATGTTGCGTCTTTTCACGTGACGAACGATTGTCTCGCTTACTACCGGGCAGATGGACTGGAGGAGCACGCAACCCCTATGCTCCCTGTGCTCCTTGTTCGGAAAGACATGCAAATCACACTACTGATCTTCGGTTGACTTCTTTTCTTCTGAACGTAAACGTCGTGTAAACGCAGTGATACAAAATCTATTTTAAAACTAATGCTGCTCTGCTGAATTCAAATAAGCAGCTCTTGCAGACAGCATTAGTAGTTAGGGAGTCATGTTATGTTTGACACAGTTTAAAAACATGCACTTTGATATCTGCATTTGTCATGTCTTCGGGAAATTAGAATTCCTCAACGTGCAATTTGTTCTACATTAACCTTCTTGTGGGACGTATTTAAACATTGGGAGTTGGAGATACAAGATTCTTCAATTTAGAGATGCAGCAGTGGTTTGAATTTTGAGAGGACTACTTACTGTTGACGATGACTCTTTTTGTTTTTTGAAGATGCATGAAGCAATTCCTGCTCGCTTAGCAAAGCATTAGTTTAAAATGGTTCAACATAGCGTCTTCTTTTAGAAAATTTCCACTTCCTTCAAGAAATTTGTATTTTCTGCTTGTATGCCTTGACATGCTCCATGTTTCTGTGCAGACATCTCTCTCTGGACCGTCCAATGACACTCTGTACAGTGCAGTTTTTGAGAAGGGAGAGAGAGCTGGTGATAACGAATTGATTGACGTGTAAAGAGCGAAGCTTAACGTTTTAGACTCCGGGTCTCCTTAAACAACAGCAATCATGGATCTTGAGCTTCCAAGACCCCGGCCGCCGGAGCCATATCCCGAGCCGAAGGAGATTCCCTATGACTCATTGCTTGATTTTGCACCTTTTGAGACTATGCAACAGTATTACCCATGCCCACCGGCAAATGTATCCAGAAGTCTCATGACGGAAGATATAAAAGGGGCGCAAGCAAATCAACGCCACGTCCAGGACCCACTAGACCCAATGGTGAGTGCCGTTTTCTACCTTCCGACTGAGATGCCAAGGTTTCGAGACTGCTCTTGCAAATTCTATAGCTGTAGCACGTACTTAAAGGATACCCGATTCTCCCGTCTATGGATATATATATGAGTGATTGTGTCTATGGGACTTGGGCTTGAATTGTGGGTGTGAAACAGTGTTTGAACAAGCCTTTTCCAGAAATCTGGCTACTTCCACTTGATGGTAAAGTAAAGAAGCCGGCCGGCGGACTTGTGACTAATCGACGTACGAATCCGTTGGATCCTAAATACACTTTACCAAGCGGACCGTCCATTATGCCGTCGGGCTTTTATGTAAGCGACTGATTCCTATGCTCTGAGAATGACACCGAATTTTTAATTTGTGTAAATATCTTGTGGAGTCCTTTCTTTTCAGGTCGTAGAAACCGTCACTCTTGTTTTAGGAGAGACTCAATCGCTTTGTTCTTGTGTCTAGTCGACGACAGAATGTAGGATATCCGAAAAGCTTATGTCTTGCATGAATCCACCTATAAGTTGAATCAAGTTAAATCGGGGTTTGTGCACACAGTCAAAAAGTTTCACCAACCAACTAGCTCTACTATATGCCGGGTTTAAGGTTTTTAAAACCTTGGGTGGGGATTTTAAATACTGCAGGAGGGAATTACTTCTTCAAACGAAGATGTATACACCTCTTTATGCCCCTACACCACGACACCATAGGAACTTTTGTGGACAAGGTGATATTCTCTCTACTTGTATTGCAAGTGTGAGAATCGTGGGTTTCCCATTGGCTCGTTTCAGTTCGGATGAAATGAGTTCGGGCTTGCCTCGTTCCTCTGCTTCTGCAGTCAGATCCATCTTTCAAGTTGCCAATGATGACATGTACTAGGTTTGATATATCAAGTTGCCAAGTTGCCAAGTATGATTTGATCTATATTCTGGTTATGGTGTAGGAGGTTGAGGATTGTGCTCTGACGTATCTTAGCTGTGGGGTCTAGAGATTACCTTACAGGCTTCTGTGTGCATGTTTCATCTTTCCGAAAGGACATGACTTGGTGTTCGTTTTATTGCTCGTTGAGCCTTCTTTGCACACATAAAATTAGTTTGCTTCTCCTAAAAGAGGCAACCTCGTTCAATCATTGAGAGAACGTGCACTTACAGTCGGTTTTTGCAGAGATGGACGAACCGAACGTTCAGTCAAAATCTGCGAAACGACGACATAGAAAAATCAACATCAAAATCATTATATGCAAGACCTTGTAGATGTATTCTGCCTGGAGAGAATGTGCCCGATCCATGGAAGGGATGCAGACCTAAGAAATGGACATGGATGTAAAACTCTCACCACCCTCTGAATAATTCCCTGATTGCTTCTCATGGGTTTCAATGTTGTGAGATGCTCATTAAGTGACGCCGCGGGACCCAGTTTAACTGGTTCATAATGTCACCGTTGTTTCTGGCTTCATGGTGGTCGTTTTCTTTGCGCATTTGTCACACAGTGCTTTTAATTGAGCAAAACTCTAGACACGTTCAAAGCAAGATTTTCTACTATTCTGAGTCAATTAGTAAGACTAACCCTGTTATTCTACTATGGAATTCAGCGGAATATGTTACAGACTACTGATGGAAAGTAAATTATGGCTTATCTCCCTCACTTTAGATGTTATATTGTAATGATTGTGCTGGTTTGTCTCCTTTGGCGGTTGCTGTATTCAGGAGGAACCGGATGTTTCATGGGGTGGGCTTGGAGCTCCACGACATTGACATTGGAAAGAGATACAAAGGCTTTGTGCGTCAGAGGCCATCCAATCCACTTGAACCTTTGTATCCAACAGAGCCTGAAGAAACACCAGAGATAAGTAAGTTCCACTTGTTTTCCTGTCAAATGATACACGCTGTCATTTCAATCTCAATGGATACTTCTTAATGAGCATTTTCTACCTTCATGAGTTCTTTGATCTGTTGTGAATATGATATGAAGAGAGAATATGTACATGTTCCAAGTGAAGCAGAGTGCCTGAAGAGCATCTTGTCTAACTACTTCTGTTTTCATTTTTATGTTTTTGCTGAAGCTGATATTTCACGTGTGCTCACAACGTGCTTCCACATGAATCAGAGTATAGGAGACTGAAGATCAGAAGGTTGGCTCCAAGGCGGAGGAAAACCGATCCTTGTGAGAAGGCGCTTGACAATGTAAGAACTTAGAAGACGTTCGTCATCACGCGTAATTTTTCTAAAACTGTCGCAATCATTTAGAGAAAAGCGATGGTATCTCCGAGTCATGTCAATAAGCACGACAGTTTCTTCACATCGTGCCCTACCTGTATCTTCACAGATGTATTGGAGGGCAGAGCAACTTCCAGCACTATGTCGTCTCAATGGACAGCCCCAACCTAAGGATAATGCGGTGAGATTCTCCTCTGTACCATTCTTCTTGTCTGCGAGGATTTTGGGGATCAATGCTTCAGTTCCTCCAAATCTTTTAGGTCTCACGACTCTATACACCAGTGTTAGAATTGGTTGGCTTTTAGAAACAGTATCATTTGATGTGTATTCTTTTCTACTTTACAGTTCTTATGTAACTCCGTATTAAAATGTAATCTAATATGCAAATCATGACTTCAGGTCACTTTTGACGCCTTCCGCTACACTTTGGAGACTCTTGGATTGTATTATACGGATGATGAGTTTGAACGATTTAAACCATATATTGACCCAGATAAAACAGGAAATGTTAGGTAATATGTTGCGCTTGCACTGCACTTTGCCAGATGTCTTGATACTAAGGTGTAGCAAACCCTGGTCTGGTTTGAATATTTCTCTACTTGCTCATCAAAGGCTGTGGCTCAGTTGCAGATTGAACTGGTTCAGTATCTCATTTGGCGGCTGAGATCACTCTGAATCTTAAAGGTCTTTTGTTCTTGGGAGGATCTGATCATTCTCCGGAATCTCAAATTGCTTAGAGGCGCTGAATTTTTCTGACTTGTAATCTTGATGGGTTTTGCAGATACCTGAACCTGTCAAAACAACTGAGACATAACGATGGGTACCGCTTTCACATTCACATATATCTGTCTTCATTGCTTTGCATATGAAAGTCCAGCAGTTAGTTTTTTTTGTTTTTTTGTTTTTTTTTTGTTGTGACACAAGCAAAGAGAACCTTTACTGCAAAGGGAAGGGGGAGAACAACCGAAGTCCAGCCGTTTCAATATGTGTCTCCTCGCCTTCTCACCTATAAACTGCTCTCTCAAACAGCTCTCTCTCGAATCTTTGTTCTTCATCCCCTTCTAGATCAATTTATCAAGAGTCTAGTTTCCATAAAAATAATCAACATGGAAATTACAATCTACGTCACGTGGAGTATTATTAGCTGCATGATCACTGGTAAGCTGTCCTCACTAATCAACTAATTAACAAGTTTATATTTTGTACATGCCCAGGTTCCACATTGATATCCCAAAGCCCTTAGGATTCGATATGGGCTATTGGGGGATGCCCTCAACTTTGGGACGGGGATTGAATGTGCTTGAGATAGAGCCGAAGTCTGGAAAGAGTTGCGTCACGTGGTAGGTACTACTTCACGTTTAATATCTCAATTTGACTGGAGACTTGTATGTCATGCACCAGCGTAAATTTCTTCTTACCATCATCTTCATCATAAAGATTGTGATAGTAACATATTACAAATATAATATGTTTTCAGCTCTTTTTGACAAATATGTGACAATCTTCTAGGAATTTTATTCTCCAAGTCTTGTACTGATACAGTTGATAATCGATGGAGTGTAACTGGAGATTATTTTAAGGGTTCAGGGAAGAGCACCAGCAAATTTATAATCCGTTAACGGGCGTACCTGTTCCAGTGTGGTCCCATAAACCTCCGGTTAAAGCACTGGATCATGGATCCAAAAAGTCCCCTTTTGAATACGAGTAATTTTTTTTGGCATTTTTTATGGCTCATGCAGTCTTCAATTATCTTATTGTCAATTTTTAATGTTGATAGTGCTCTTTGACAGCTATGAACTTACTTCTAGCGTGTTTTTTTTGTAATGATTTACAACCGGAATTTGAATATCTTACTAAGTAATTAGAGGATCATAAATGCCTCAAGTATTCTTTCAAGTGACTCGAGATTTAAGGATGACAAATTGTCCATTCTTGCAGCTATCTGGAAGTTCTGGCAAAAATTCAAGAAGAGGACCGTGCTAAAGGGCGTTCGGAATACATGTACTTTCCACCTGGTCCTGCTCCGAGTAATATTGAACCACCTACAATGCCAGAGCGCAAGGTCTCCTTGGCTTCAGCAGATGTAAATCAGAGGCCTGAGTGGTGTCAGGTACATTTGTCGAATTTTTCGCATCCGACTCTTTGCTTTACTTATGGTGCTTATTCCATATTTGAACGTTCTTGGTTGGAGTGTGAAATTCCAGTTATGAAATTGGTTGCTATAAGAGACAAACGGGTTGCTGATAAAAAAATACGTTTATATTACGAGCAAATGCACCCCATACTATTCTACAATATGTTCTTTCCTAACTAGTGCATTTGGCTTTTCCCCAGCATTGGGATTCACTTCCAGAGGCAGACCTTGCAATGCACACATGTGAGGTTTGCACCGTTCCTCCTTAAAACTATGTCTTCCTTCAGTCTTCATTGTAGTAACCAATACGATTGGCATGTTCTATATCGCACGGTCTCATCATTTCCTTTTGCCGACGGAGCAATCGCACTCATATATGCTCGAGATGTGATCTATGCCGGCCTTGTAGACTAGTAAATGTTTTGTGTTGATGTTCTTAACTGTTGCATAATGCAGAAGCCGGCTGAGAAAGACTTCCATCTGGCATCCTTGGAGCTGGCTAAACAAGTTGGTGCTATGGTGCGCAGAGATACTGTCAATGAAATAAAAGCTCGGAAAGAGTCAAAACTCTATCAGTAAGGGCCCTCACCACTCAACTCTTGTTTACTATACTTGTGACAAAAAGCTAGCACTACCAATTCAGAGAGTATTTTCATCAAATGACCCTCCCATTTTGCATGTGAAGTAGGTGGTTTAGAAGTCCTAGATATTCGTACTGTGATATTTTTCAACCGAATGCAGTTCTTGATCACACTTTGTTATACACCACATCTCTAGTACAGTCTAGTTGGTATTTCCACATTGCAAAAAGTTGATTAACTTCGACTACTTTGTGTCTTCAGTCCTTGTTTGGATCGTGGGTTATAGTATGTTAAGGTTTCTTTTGAAAGCGCTTTGTTTTGCTATTTTCTTCGTATTTGTAACCTCGTCTATCATTCCAGTCATTCAAGTCATTGTGTGTTGGTTACAGGCCACGAGTTCCTCAGAACAACAGAAGCGGAAGCCAGGTGAATTGGATGCCTGTTGTTGAGAGGCCTCCGAAAGTCTTTATACCTGAGAAGGTAAGAATGGCTAATGCAGCACGAAGTGCTGATATAGAGACTGTAAGAGGTCTCCAAGTTATTGACTAGTGTGCAGCAAAATGTTATGCCTGGATGAAATTTGAATCGTCAATTTTTCGATAGAATTTTCTGCTAGTGTTGCTAGAGTATTGTGGTTAGGTAGGTGGGCCACTCAATGGTTTGTTCAATGGTGTGCAAATACAAGATTATTGATATTTAATGATGATTTAAGTATGTCAATATGGACTTTTTATTTGATAGTTCCTTTACCAATGCTCAGTGACTATTCTCACAGCGGTGCATCGAAATATTATGATGATTTGAGAGAGAAAATTATTATGAAGTTCAGTCATTGGCAGTCACTTATCATTGATTTTTGCCTTTGTATAGAGGGTGAGTGAGATTGGTCACAAAGGAATGGAGAAACTAACCTTTATCTCATTTTACGCCCTCAAATGCCTAACCCTTTGATGCCCTAAGTGGACCACCTGGGAGAATTTACAAGAGTAATAGATTATGCACAACATCATCTCCAGAATGGATACACTTCATCACAACCTCACATCATGGAAATCATTGTGGTTCGCCAATGCCTGCACTAATTGGAGATCATTGGAAAGCTCTCACAGGCCGAAGATCGCAACAACAACAACCAATAATGGGAAAAGTTACAACACACAAAGCACCAAAATTGACCCTCCCCACAGCCTTGTAGGCCTTAGCGGGTTACTACACATCATACCCAAGGATCAAATTTGCTGAAAAAATTATTCTTCAAAAATATGTTGAAATTTTCCTCCGTGAAAATACAAATTTTCAAGAATATCCGATTTGTCAAACATTTACTTTTAGAAATAAATAAGTTCTCAGCACCACGCTGCCGAATTCAGTATCTTATTTAAATCAAATACATTGATTGCATGGATTTAAACATAAGAATTTTAGATACTATATGTTAAAAAAATCGAAGGTGAAAATATTTATTTTAAAGACAAAGGATGCAAAAACAAGCAAAGTGTGAGTTTAGTTTGTAACATCGTTGAAATCTCCTTCACCACTAAGACCTGTAGACAAAGAAATCAACTGAATAATTTGTAAATAAAATGTATCAAACTCAAGTAAACATTGAGTAAAAGTAAAATAGGTTTAACCCTTTAGAGCCGGAAAGGCCCAAACGTGGTCTCTAGGGTAAAGGGTTAAAGTTTATTTTTATCTCCATCCTACTTACTTGTTTTAAAAATAGTGAAAAGAAAAAGTAAATTACAGGGGAAAAGTAAAAGTGAAAGCGATCCTGTTGCAAAGACCCGCCGCGAGAGAAGTGCCACAATCGCGAGAGTGATCAGTGACGCAATCGTCGCTGGGCGAGCAGTGACGCGATCGCGGTGACGAAGAGCGCGGCGGCGTCGAGGAGGAGTGCGCGAGTCGTTGCGGGGAGCGGGAGGAGTAGGGTTTGAGAATCCTTTTTACGGAGCAGGGAGCACCGGCCTCATGAGCGCGCCGTAGGAGGCAACGGGCGGACGACGAGATGAAGGAGGACGTCGTCGGTGTGCGCGGGGGCCGTGCAGGCGACCCGAATTTGCCGAGATGGCTGTGCCAGATGTGCCGCCTTCCGTTCATCGTCACGGGCGCGGATGCGTTCGCGGAGCGCTTCGCTGCGGAGCCTGCGCGGTCAGGTGCGTGGAGCTTTCTTTTTACTCGAGGCTTTATGATTTGGAGAGGTTTTAGGGTTTTGGTGAAGCTCGGATTTTATTGGTTGAATTTGCAGGGGCTCAAGCGTCGGTGCATGGAAGCGGGAGCGTTTTTGCGGGAAGCCGCATGGATCAGTCTTTTGTGGTGCTGCCGAAGCAGGGCGGACCGAAGCCAGGGTTTCCGCCTCCTCGTCCAAGAACTGGGGGAATTCACTATCCTACTCCAGGTTTGTACTTGGAGCGCTGAGGTTACCTCTTGTAGTGGCCTTCTCATTCGATCAGAGTTCCTCTGCATCTTTGAAACGAATTATACTATTGGAGGGTTGTGAAAATTTTGCGCACTGCTCAAACCCTAATCTGTTGGTGCTGGACGAATTTTAACATTTTATTGTTATCTTAAGAAGATTTTTGTTATATGGAAAGGCTGGTTCCTTTCTGTGATGAATTTCTTCCTCGGTCGGTTGATAGATCACTGCACTTTTTAAGAAAAAAAATTCACTTGAATTTCTGTTGTGTCCTAGATCTGGTGTGTAGGTTTTTAGTTTACGACATGCTTTTTAGGCTTGTGATTTTAACTGAGATCATATGACTTCACAGGAGCTACTCCAGCTGCAGGTGTTCACCCTCCGCATCCCACGGTGAATACCGGTGAAAGTCATGGTGGACGGGCGATGGACGAATCCTTCGTGGTTTTGCCTTCTGCAGCGGCATCTATGTACACGTTCGAGCCTCCTGCGGACGCAGCTGTGGGCCACATGGGAGGGACCAGTGGAGGCAATACCGGTGGTCAACACACCAGCAACGCAAGCTTTAATGCTACCGTCAATGTCCTTACACGTGCCTTTGAGATTGCATCAAGTCAAACCCAGGTTCTTTTTGTTCCCGCTTCTGTTGATCTAATTTTCATAAATTATGGAAGAAATGGAAAACCTAATTGCAAGAACCGAATTATTGATGGATTGAGTACTTTTGGTCCACAAACTAATCTATTATTCAATAGGTGGAGCAACCTCTGTGTTTAGAGTGCATGCGTGCATTGTCAGAAGAGTTGGACAAGCAGTTGGAGGATGTAAATAATGATATCAAGGCCTACCAGACTTCTCTTGATCGTCTTGACAAGGAATCTGCGGAAGCTCTAAGTGAAGAGGAATTTATGAGAGAAAAAATCAAGGTACGTCTGTCACACCATGCATGACATTGTATTGCCATGTATGGTTCTTATTATACAAGCGTTGACTCGTACGTGTTATGTGTTTTTGCTCACTTGGCTACCTTTTATGGGCTTTATAGGCGGAAGACGAGGAGAGAAAGCTGGAAGCGGCAATCAAGGAGGTCGAACAGGAGAAGGAAGAGATAATGGTTAAACTTCGAGATGTTGAGCTCAAGACCAAAGACTTCAAAGGACAAGAGGAGAAGTATGAGGGCTTATACTTCTGTTCATGATCATTGAAACTTTTTTACAGCTGTCGACCTTATACCAATACAATCCTATCAGTACCTGAGTTAGGCTTACAGTCTTGCTTATGTACCGATTTTAATCTTTGTAATCTGTCACTGCAGGTACTGGCATGATTTCAATGATTTTAAGCTCAACCTGACTGTTCACCAGGTGAGATCTGTAGTCTGAATTCTTGTTATCATCTTTTGTTCCTTCGATGCCCAGATAAATTAACTCGTTCATTCTTGTTTGAGATTTTGTTGAGAACCCTCTATGTGAAAAGAGGATCATTTACAATCTGGTACATCAGCGCGTACTACAGTTGCTGGCTTTGGGTACCTTAAACTGAATTCTATCTGGTTGTTGCAAGCAGGAGGAGAGAGATGGCATTCTGGCAAAAATTGAGGTTGTTCAGTCGCAGCTAGAGCTGTTGAAGCGCACTAATGTACTTAATGATGCCTTCCACATCTGGCATGATGGAGATTTCGGTACCATAAACAACTTCCGGTTGGGACGTTTGCCCAACATACCGGTAAGTTATTTCCTACCTGATAGACCTGCCAAATTGCTTCAAAAGTCTGTACTCGTTAAAATGACTACTTTGATCTCATTGCATCATGTTTTGCAATTGTATCTTCTTGTGAGACTTTATGATGAATATTGACTCTCTCTCTCTCTCTCTCTACAGGTGGAATGGGATGAGATTAATGCAGCCTGGGGTCAAGCGTGCTTGCTTTTGCATACGATGGCTCAATATTGTCGCCTCAACTTCTCGTAGGCTTTTCACCTTCATCTTTGTGATGTTCACCTTGGTCTCACTAAATGTCTGTTCATGTTAGTTTTTGTTGCTTTGTCCTATTATGCAATCTTCTTTCTAAGTTTCTGGGCACTGTTGCAGATACCGTATAATACCAATGGGCAGCTACCCAAAAGTTGCGGACAATAAAAACACTTATGAGCTGTAAGTTGAGAACAACAATCTTCTACACATGACATTCTCTTGTATTTCGCATGGAGCAAACAACGATGTAAACTCAGATCCAAACCGCTTGCAAATAACAAATGGCGGTGTCTATCTCAGGTTCGGACCAGTGAATCTGTTCTGGAGCTCTCGCTACGACAAGGCCATGACCTACTTCCTTGCGTGTCTGAAGGAGTTTGCGGAATTTGCAAACGCCAGAGACAAGGCAGCCAACATCGCGCCGGCGAAGTGCTTCAAGCTGCCATACAAGTCAGCAATTCGCACCCACCGTTCTCTTGAATTCCTAATTTTAAACGAGACCATGAATATTGACTCAGATTCTCTGTGGTTGTCAATGCAGGATCGAGAATGACAAAGTTGAAGGGCTAACCATCACACAGAGTTTCAACCGGCAAGAAAAGTGGACGAAGGCACTGAAGTACACCCTCTGCAACTTGAAGTGGGCTCTTTACTGGCTGATTGGCAACACTGCATCTCAACCAGCGGCGTCACCTTCATCTGGCCAGGGCAGTTCCTCCTCCCATGGAACAGCACCTTAATTTGCTATTCAATCTGTGGACATTATTCTATCGACTCTATTGTGGCCGGTTTTAAAGCGGGTTGCCTGTTTTGGAAGCCTTTTTGGTTCTCGAATATGGTACTTGACAGGCTGTACAGTATTTTCTTCTCCTTGTACAGTAGGTGAGCTCGTGAATGCATATGAAAGGAAGAGGAATGTGGTGAAATGACTCTCAACATAGCTGTCCGAAGGTGTAAGAAACTCGTGGTAATTCTGGAGGTGTTGTACATACATTTGAAAGTGGAAGGTGTTCATGGTTTGGGCATCAAACTTTTTGAGTCAGGCTCTGTACTGTTTTTCTTTTTGGTCACGAGTCTTGTACCTTTCTGATTTTTATCAATGTAGGGTATATGTAAATAAATATATTGTTATTATTATTTGCTTTTCTATTTTTTGTGTTTTGTTGATCCAAATCTATTTTTAAAAATCCTATCTGCTTGGAAGCAGTTATTTTCAGGTATTAACCCCTAAGGTACCGTGACAGTTTTACACCAAAAACACTTCAAAATGAATAGATTCTAGTGCAATGAATAAAGAGGGTAAAAAAAACTTTGATTTTAAGTTCTGACCGTAAGATCTCAATAAAGGCTTATCGAGTAATACATGTACAAAATTTCATAAACTTTGATTGCACGGATTGAAAGATTATAGTGTTTGAAGTCAAGCAAATGGTTCATTTTCTTCCCTGCATTTAGTGGATCAGCAGACTTTGACTTCAGCTGGTGTCAAAAAATTTCACTACACAAGGTCTGAATCTATTACCATCTTGTTAAGCATGATGTTAGCTCCTTACACACCAATTTTTAGAGGTAGAGACGGGGTGTAGCATATTCAAAACAAGTGTGCAAGGAGTGGAGGCTCGAAATTTGTTAATTCACACTTTAATTTTTTTAACTTAATATGTTTTTGATTGATAATCCGAATGGTTAATAAGAAGGTTTACATTACATATTGTTGTGGAAAAAATAAAAAGTGAAAAATATGAAGATCTCTAGGTTTTATGTGGAAAAGAAGAAGTGGTTTTGGTGCCTTGCCTGACAATGTGTGACGATGTGTGAAAATGTTTGGCTTGGGATAAAATGCTAATTTTCACTAAAGACAAGAATTTTTTATCCATATAAATGAACCTCTTATCTAAATGCATCTTTGTACCATGTTTCAAGTATTGTAAATAAAAATTGGAACCATGGGAACATGCCTGAGATTTGCAAAAGCCCACCTCAAGACTTTTATCATTTAGGGGTTAAAATGGGTTTTTTTAGAACTTGGGCAGGTTCTCATGATGTCAATTTTCAACAATTTTCTTTGAGATTTTTACTGTAGATAGGCACTTCTAAAGTTTTTGTGAAACTTCATTATCTTTTCTAAATTCAACATCTAATGAAAAAGTTATGCTACCTAAAGCAGTTGTTGTCGGAGGACAAACAATTTGGACCGTTTGCCAAGATACTCATAAGATATTTGAGATTTTCTATAGATAACCCTTATCACTTTCTTTGAGATTTTATAGAAAAAAACTTTGTACAGTGCAAAAATTTCACACCAAGAGGCGTCAAAATTTTGGGTAATGTGCTAAACATCTTTAACATACAACATGGAATTCACTAAATATGCACTTGGTCGATTTTACTTCACTCCGCCGCTGCATATGGTTCACTCATCCAAATCAATGTAACAAACAATTTGGGGAGTGCGGAGATATAGGACATTGTTAACCACATACATAAAAGCCATTGTTTAATTTAAGGTAAGACACAACATCACATTTTTCAATTGTTCTCCATACATCTTGCAACATACGCAACCACTTTCATGTCATTTTTTATATTATATCATTGCATACTAAATAAAATTACAACTTTGATCTACTCTTCCTAAAATTAAAATAAATCCACGATTAGGAACTAAACATTGCTAGATTTTGTCTTATACATGATACGTAGATTTTTATTTCCTTATATATATATATATATATATATATATATATATAATAAAATACATAAATTTTCGTCTATGTACCATTTTTTATATCCTTATAAATACTATTTTCTTCTCTATTTTTCTATGTACATATATTAATAGATATATATTTATATTTATAGACATATGAATGTCTACAAATTATAGATATGTATATATTTTTAAATATGCACATACTGGTATGCAACAATATACTATATACAACGGATGATGTAGTAAATATACAAGTATAAGCTACACCTTTTTATAAAAATTTATAACTTCATCTTCAGCACGCCACCTGATTAGCTATAAGGTCATTCTCCACTTCTTCATCCTGCCGTGCCATGAGGTCCAAGAGATGTGCTCTCATAGGTTCCGGTATATGAATCCCTTTTCTCTGTTTGTACACCATGTACACTATAGTGAGACTCCACGACCTTTTCCTTCTTGTTACTCTTGGTTGTATGCATCCACGATATCCAACGTGTTTCAATGGGTACCCAATCTGACATTTCATACAAAGGCTCCCAAATTGCATGAAGACAATTGTTGTATCGTTGATGCCATTCTCCTTCTTCATCCCTTCTTCCTGCCTTCGCTCTCGGCCAATACCACACAACCTTCATCTTTCCCTCTAAATTGTTTCTGTTTTTAAATTTTGTAATCTTATCCAAAAAGAATGGTGCTCCTGCTAGGACATCATCCTGGGTCACAGATATGGCAACAAAGTGTTTAAGTTCAATGTCTATGAAAGGATCAAAGGCTGGAAATGGATCACCTTGTCCAATAGCATTGTGAGGTAGAACACTTTTGCCCAAACGTATATTCTTCTGACTTGCACGAGCTCTCTTCACAGCCGCTGTAGATGGCTTGTTCTTCTTTGGTCCAAAATAGCCTCTTGGTATTGCCTCTGGAAGAGTTGATAGCACCGAATCATCTTCAACTTCGACATTATTTGAAATCATTGAAGTTGTTGCTTGTGATGTACTTGGCTCCGTTGTCCCAGAACCTATGACAAATTCATCAGGCCAAAACAAATCTCCTTCTGCTTCTCTTCGTTCTCTTTTTGGGGATTCCGTAAGATATGTGATCAAATTCTCTGTTTCTTCAATGGCGTCCATACTCTTATCCACGTGCCGAAAAAGTCTCACGGCTCGTTCTTTGTACCTTATGAAGTCCCTCAAGGCCTTTATTTCTCTTGCATCTTCTCCCCTCACTTCAGCAAACTTCGGCTTCTCCCCAATTACGGGTAGTTTTGCCAGACATCTATATCCATTTGAACTTTGCCATACCTCGCGACAATCTTCCTTGTATTGGACACGGGGTTGTCCATCCTTCAAGAAGAATCTCATGTGTTGAGGGATGGTTATGCCCACCAACGCATCACCTCCAACCAATAAATACGGGGTTATGAACTCTCTCCAGTTCCAAATGTTTTCCATGTGCCTCGCCTTGACAAATGCCTCTGTGCTTGAAGCTCCCTTTTCAATCAGCTGTAAGAGTTCCTTCAATGAATCAATGTCCCCCTTTTTCAAAGTCCTGGATATGATACTAAATCGTTGATCAATGACCTCGTGTGTATGTCCCACAAGTAGAAAGGACAAGCGCACCTCTCGAAAATATCCTAGCCCCACCAAGCATGCGCATAATGTAAACACGTAGATGTTTTTGTTCTCACGGCAACAATTGTTTGCTTGTATCCGCAAGGTCGGAGGAAGCCCGCCACAACTTCGATGCACATCTCCAACAACATTCATGATGGGCGTTACCACTTGATTGCTATTATGAGCATGATGTGCATAAAACCAAACATTTGCATACAATCTCACATCGTGAACCAATACACCACACAGATGGGTCTTCACAAATCTTGACTCCATGTTCTTCACCGATTGCCGTATGCGAGGAACCATAGTTGTGGTTTGATCCATGCCATCCACTATCAAACACATGTGTTGGTCCAGTTCAAGAATGGCCTCTTTCTTTGACTTCCAATAGTCGCGTCTCTCTTCCATTTGGTGTACCTCGTGTTCGTCTTGCTTTTTTATTATTTTGGCTCGTGTGTCTACATTAGTTGTGCCCTCTCTAGCACACTTGTACTCCCAACAAGATGAGCATTTGGAAAACCTAGAAAATGGAGGGATTTGCACATGAGGAAACTCCAAGCGCCACAACTTCCCAAATTGCACCTTGATGATCGCATTCCCCTCTGTTCCACACACTATTTTGGCTTGCACACTTCCGCCCTGTTACATGATTGTACACTTCCGCCCTGGTTGTGTTCATAGGAAGAAGCATCAAAGTCACAACCTTTTTATCTAACCTTCGCCTCATAAACTGATGTGGTTGCGGATCTCTAGCTTCTTCAATAAAGGCCTCAATGCATGTCCTTGCACCCGACACACCATTGCTTTCCCGAAGTCTGTGTCTATTGCCATGTATAGGTCGCACTCGGTTCCTATCAAGTATTGTACATTTCTGTTCCTCCACCCATCTGTGCAAGTATCCTATCCCCATTGCAAAACATGAATTGCAAACTTGTTGTCCATCTATTTTGGTGTTGAACCATGGCTTGCAATGATTAGGAGATGTTTCTTTGCAATTCTCCAATCTTTGTAACAACCAAAACCTACGACCCTCGTGCACACCTTTCTCTCAAGCCAAACATCTCTCATCAAGAACTTGCTTTGCTGAAAAGTTTTGAAGACAATTTCTTACACCCACCTTTGCGGATTGCCCTTGTAACACTAGGTATTGATCATTTCATGGCTAAGCACTCCCCCCTTTGGCGTTTCTTCATCCCCTTTGGTTTGCGATTCTTCATAATATATGGTCGCTTCAATACTTCTGGCTCACCTTCAACAACATTGTCAGTACACCGAACCTCTGTTTCCTCAGGAAGCCATGGCAAACAACACGGTTCATTAGTTCTAAATGGGCCGGTTCCATTGGAGACGTCAACCTCTTGTATTGTGCTCAGACCATCAACTAAAGTGGTTGCCCCTTGATTGTTGTCATATCGCACTTCACTCCCTCCATCTGTTCCACCTTCATAGAATTGAAAAGGATCTTTTATGGTTCTATCACTTATGTTCTCCACATCCATTATTCCAAGCCTCTTCCACCTGATTAGAGCACCTACACTGGATCCCAAATGATCATGGTTTGGTTCCCCGATCCAATACGAATCATCCAAGACCTCTACCACTTTGATAGCAACCTCCAATGGAAATAGAGTCTCACCCTCCAATATCATACCCGACTTTATTTCTGCCATTATAATGCCACAATCCACATGCTCATTTGTCTCCCCCAATAGCATCACCCGATGTTCCGCATCCATTTCAAACGATGTTGACGCTTTGAACCGTTGAGTTGATGGAGCCCTTCCAACACAAAGAACAGGGGCTCCAATTGACAAGGGATGGCCTTCTCCCATTGTCGTGCCTTGCACACAACTTGGATAATTTGTTGATGCTCTTCCATCCATGATAATCGTGTCCAAAAACAACGCAAGACTATCTTTTAATTCTTTTTAAAAAAAAGACTATCTCCTCCAATTAGCAGTGCCAAAATACATATACACCATTGCCTTCACCCCTTGCACATATTCAACGCAATCTAATTTTCCTATATCAATTCCCAGATTGCTCACTTTTTTTCACCCCCTAATGACCATAACTTCTAAGTTGGGTTTTAGCACATCTCAGACACGTTCCCATGCTTGCAGTTTATACTTCTGGATTTGAAGACTTTGAACACAAATGCCACAATATAAGAACTATGTGGTACAATAACTTTTATTTTCATTGAACTTATAGAAAGAAGTTCATGCCATCTTCAAACATAGTTGTTGAGGACATGCACGTCGGACAACTTTCAAATGGCTTGCACAACTTTCTCTCAAATCAAAGATTCTTGATCCAAGAACGTAATATCCACACGATCCTTAATTTTGTCAAAACAAAGGATAATAAAAGTAAATCTTCCCTTTACTCTAGAAAACCCCTCTATCCCAAGATACACATTGTTGGACAATGTACAAAAAATATGTCTTATGCTCCACATTAAAACTAGAGCTCTTGATGCTATTTACAACTGAAATTCTCAACTTCAAGACGCCGTGTAACGCTCCAAAATAATGATAGCTTCAACTCACATTCTAAAACAGTGTATCAAACTCGTCAAAAAAGAAAGAAAACAAAACTATGACTTGGTAACCTTAAAGCTCCACTCCTTGCACAATTTTTTTGAAAATGCTACAACTCTCTCCAACCTCTAAAAATTTGTGAACAAGGAGTTGATTGCATGTTCAACATGATTTTAATAGATTAACATATTTTGTAGTGCAAAAACTTCACATTAAGTGATGTCAAAGTCAGCTGAACCTCTCAAAGGAGTAAAGAAAATGACATCTTCTTACATTTCAAATACTATAATCTTCCGATCCGTACAGTCAAAGTTTGTGAAATTTTGTAGGCATGTTAATGACTGAGACGTGTTCAAGATTCTACGGTCAAAACTCAAAAAAAGACCAAGAGTTTCTCCTTTACACCCTATAACATAGTCTACATTTTTTAGGCGGTTTTGGTGTGAGTTCGTCAAGAAACTCTAGGTGTTAAGAAAACTCAATGGAACAAAGAAGAGGGGTCGAGGCCTCGACCCCTCTTGCCATACAACAAAAGGGAGGGGCCGAGGCCTCGACCCATCTTCCTCTACACAAAGAAATTACGTAACAACCTTGAAAGCTCACATACCTTGCACATGTCTTGATAGAAAAAACCCAAAGATCGCGGAACACCAAGTTTGCCCTTCTCAACCACCGCATCGTTTCACCCACCGCTTCAAAAAAAAACGACCTTCAAGTCTATGCCGAAATCCTATGAAGCAAAACACTCTTTTACCAAATAAATCCTTGAGGTTAGTTTGGATCCTTAAATACTTCCAAATTGAATCCATATTTAATAATATTGTTCAACAAACACTTTACAAAATCCTATAATCCATCATTTGAATATTAGACTTATCTAATTCATTTTTGGCCCGATGAATTGGACGATAAAAATAGAATCAAGATATTTCATCACGACAACAAGTTCTTACATATGTGAATCCCACATGAAGTTCATATTAACTAATTTTTCCCATAACTTTGTATCATCATAACTTATATCCAGATGGAATATTCAATAACTTTGGAGCAAAGGTGAAGTATGCTATGGTGGGTCCCATCACATGGATGCTTTGTGGATCAAAATTCCAACAATGCAAATATGATCATTGGTGTGAGAAAATCTACCGGATATAAATAGTGTGTGGGACCCACCATACACTTATATATCTCTTACCGTAATAAATGCACAAATAGATATCTATGATATTGGGAATGAGACCCTCCAAATATTGCCACATGGAGGGAGAGGATTTGGAAAAAACGTTCAGGGGGTGGGGACCGTGGAGTATTTTTGGGGGGTATTTACTTTAATGCTTTTACTTTATATACATAGGCAACCCGGGCATCTAAAGTGAATAACGGGTATCTAAAGTAAATGAGTGGGACTACCCTTGACCCCTAAATTACCAAGATTAACCTTGAAGGTCCGGGCAGGTTCCTCTTGTGCCAATCCTTAGCATTCTTTTTCAAAAAATTATTGTAGATGGACATTACTAAAAGCTTTGTGTGAGTCCAAGTTTTTCCTCAATCCGACATTTAATGAAATAGTTATACGGTTTCGAAGTTATATGGTATTTCTTAGCAAAGCATTAATGAGAAAATTGAGTTTATTGGTAACTCCCTCTAGAAGCTGAATCCTCAAGGGAGCCTTAAATGAACCTTTAATCAAATTCTAGTTAAGTATTCATCTTAAGGCTTGATTAATACCTTTGAAATACTCAATAGTATTGAAAATTTAGATTAATGCACTCTAGTCTATAAGTAATCTATTGCCCAACCACATACGACATTCAAGTAGAAGGGAGTGGCACGGCAACCTCTACTGTGAAGATGGCTTTTAGTGTAGTGGACACTAAATATGAACCCATACACTAATTGTAAAGTTTACAATTAGAATACTAACAAAACTTTACACTAAATGTCAACTCCTATTCTAAATGTTAATTCCATTAAATAGTGGAATATAAGGTTTTTTACTTGTGGATATTTAGTGTATGAAACCTAGAAAATGATGATGTGTACATTTTGAGCATCAAAGTAAAGAAGATTTTGAGTGCATGTAGAGAAACAAGAATTTGCAAGAGAAATATTGAGAAAAATAGAACGTAGATATGGAAGTAAAGGAAAATTCCAAAAATTGGACAAAGAGAAATGTACATATGGAGGGAAAATGAAAGTGCAAGTACAAGCTTGGAAAAATAAGAACTTTGATCTAGGAGGGAAGTGAGAAAAGAAAGGAATATTAGTAAAGGAAAAAAACATAAATATACAATAATTACCCAATATATATACAATAAATATACATCAAATACTCATTAGACATTCATTAAATATACATTAAATATGCATTAAACATTCATTAAAATTTCATTGAATATTCAAATACACATTAATATACATTAGAAATTTATTAACTATACGTTAGATATTTATTGAATATTCATTAAATATAAAAATTGACATTCAATTCACATAAAATATAGATTTAAACTCATTAAAAATTCTTTAAAAATTCTTTCAGTATACAAATATTCATTAAACATTCTTTAAATATACAAATATACACTAAATATTCTTTTAATATACAAATATACATTATATATACATTAAATATACAAATGTACTTTAAATATTCTTTATATATTCTTTTAGCATTCATTAAATATTCATTAGATATTCATTAAAAGTTTCAAGGAATACAAGAGATGTGAATGGAAATAGTTGAGAATGGGAATAGTTGAGAATGGGAGGATAAGGAAATGAGGTTGAGGCTGAGATGGGGAGAATAAATGCATGGCGGCCAGTAGGTGGTTGATTGAGGGCTAATACTATTTATCAACTTGTTAAAAAAATTTGTGCTAGGGTAGGTGGACGATTGAGGGATAATATTCATGACAATGGCGGCTAACACTAATTGCCAACTTGTTAACAAATAGTGTACTAGGGTAACCACACTATTCATACCATTACACTAAAAGCCATCTTTAGTGTAGTGAATGATGTCACAATTCAACAATCCAATGCTACAAGAAGTTAGTTGTAGACTAGACTGCATCAATAAACCAATCTTCCATGAAATTAGAGATTCTACATGGAGTTGAAAATTCAACATGGATTTTATAGTTTGTCTACTACAAGGGGCTCCAGGAGACGTTACCACATAGAAAAATGCTATTTTTACCACATTGTTTGTCAAGTTTTAACACTAATCGGGTAATCTCAGTCTATGTGGTAAAAAGGCAACTTTGCCACATGGTAATTCAACGCATGGTAATTTGAAATGGTAATTCAAAATGGTAACTTGAAATGACAATTTGACATGTAAATTTGACATGGTAATGTGATATGCTAATATAAAAAGGCAATTTGAAAAGGCACTTTAAAAAGGTAATTTAAAATGCTAATTTGAATTGAAAAATTAACATGGTAATTTGAAGTGATTTCACATATGTCTATGACACAGTAATTCTGATTTTTTGTGACCTCTAAAACAGTAAAAAAACACACACAAATTGCAATGGAATTCACATGTGAAATGAAATGCAATATTTCTAAAGGTTGTATACAAAAAAATATTCCTCAAAAAGAGGTTTATATTTCCATATTTTCTATTCAACCAAAATATATGCGATTTCAAATATTGCAATAGCATCATGTAGAGAACAAACAAAATAAGAAAGCTTTCATCGTTTAAGAAAGCTTCTTTACAATGTGATGAGGCTGCTTCAAATTTTGGTCATATTCAGTCACAATGAAAGTTCAACACAGGCACATCACATTCCACTTAACATAGATACAACCTTTGCACAAACTAAGTGAGTTCTACGCGAGATTCAACCATGAGATAAACGGTGAGAATCAACCACATATTTCAAAAATCAACATAAAATTAACCATGAAAATGAACAATGAAAATTAGCCACAAATAATCAAGCAAAAAAACAGACACGAGTACAACCATTACACTAATGATGATTGATTCAATCTTCACTAAGAAATGAGTTCTAAGTGAGAATCAGCCATGAAATCAGCCATGAAAATGGTTACATAAATTAAACAAAAAAAACCAGCCACCAAAATAAAATTCAATTACTTACCTCATGGTTATATGAAAGAGTAGGGATGACATTAAGAAATACGTCCTCTAACCTTGTATTGGCAAACAAAAGGTCAGCCAAATGATATCGAATTCCAAAAAATCAAAATACTTCTATAAATTTTCTATAAAAAAAACAAGAACTTCAAGACTATAACATCAAATTGAGATTCAGATTGGAAATTGAATAATAAACTTGAGACAAAATTGAGAAGCCGTACCTGATTGAAAGACTTTCTTGATGTTTTCCAAAAACAAGTGCAGCATCCCATTTTGTGGTGGAAGGGGATTTACAATCCCAACCTTGAACTCCTTTAGAGCCCACATCACAGCAAGTTCCAAAAAAAGAGGATAGTATTTTGATTGATCCGCATCCTTCTCTTTGAATTTAATTGCAAATTCAAGAAATGTCATGGCAACAAAATCTGATATGTTGGGTAAGACATCAAAAACTTTATCAATACCCATTACAACCATGGCTACAGTCTTCTTTGAACCTTCTGTAAGAGCTTTTATCTTCAAACCCTGGTATTCAACAGAGTCTGCATCATTCAAATACAACTGGATACGTTCTTTGAAAACTTCTAATTCTTCTTTCTGCACACATCGTCCAAAATTGCCTCCGCAACCTTGCAACTTGATACTCTTTTGCGCTTCTGAACATCCTATAAGATACATAGACATTCAGTAATTAGAACACACATAACTGATCAATATGACCAACATCAAATTAAATCCAAAAAATTCACTTTGTTTTATTTTTCAATTAAAAACCATACCCCAATTGAGCACTAGGCAACCACACGCTCGATTCCGTCTATAGAATTGTTCTCCTACTCAATTGAATTTTTAGATTCATCACAAGAATCCATACGTTCTTCGCCGTACTCTATTTTCGAAGATTCTTGTTTCTGTTTTCTACTCACATTGTCCAAAATTTCCTCCACAAATGTGGAACTTGGTGCTCTTTTGCGCTATTGAATAACCAATAAAGAACATACAGAAATTAAACAATTAGAACAAATATAATTAATGAATATGACCAATATCAAAGAAAATCCAAAATTCTCATATTGCAAGAATGTACATATAAAAGGCATACCTCAAACGGGCTCATTGCAACCACAAGTTCAATTCCCACCAAGGCATCATTCTTCACTCCCATTGAATTTCCAAGATCACACAAATCATCTTTAGGAAGATAATTGCTCGGTTTAGGAATACTAACAGTAGCACTTTCGTTATCTTCATTCAAGTTGTCAACCTCAACATCTTCTATGGCACTTGTCTCCGATAGCAGAAGATTATCCAAAGGCCCATTCCTAAACAAGTTCCATAAATTAGAATTTCAATTTCAAAATACAAAAAAGGAACATTAACACAAATATTAGAAATACAAAAAGAAAAAATAGTATACCTGAGCTTGTATTGCTTGTAATTCTTGAACCATCCGTAAATGTTGTCGGCTTGCCACCGCACATGGAGAACACCTCCATTTAAAGTAAAGAGAAGTGAAGCAAGGTTAGGTTCTCTTGCGTTGATGTACTCCTTCACTACACCAACTGTGTCTTTTCCACTTCTAAGACTTGATTTTAAAAACAAATTTCGTGGGTTAGAAAACCATGAACGCACCATTCTTATATTCTGATTATATACTTTCTTGTGCAAAGGAAAGTTTTCCCTTAAAAAGACCCTCCCCCACGAGACATTTTCCTTCAATCCTTTTGGTTTTTTTTTTCCAAAAATACGATCATAAAGATCACTCTGCGTGAATTGTTCAGCGATATCCCCAATATTTTTTTTGATCACGCTATTATTGATGCCCTATTTGAAAAGATTAAAAAAAATATTTCAATAAATTGAGATTTTTGATTTTTTATCAAAACCAAGAAAAACAAAACTTACGTGACAAGAGGGAACTTAGAACTAGTCCATTTTGAAGTAGACGCAAGAACAACCATAGAATTCGCAACTTCCATTTTCCTTGATCCATCATTGAGATTTGGAATCCCTTGTTCATGTTGCGCACCATCAACTCCATATGATATAATAAGTGATGGTACAATTCCTTCTCCCTTGCCATTGTTCTCCGTAACAGTAGCATCTAGAAGAGCAAAAGGTACAGAATGTTAAGATATTAAAGATCCATCTTCAAACATGATATAACCAAGATTTCTGAACACATGATAAAATTACATATCCATGTCAATGTACTATACAAAAATAATTCACCTGACATTGGCTTGATGAAAGAAACCCAATACGATTCTCTAGGGCTAAAGGTGTCATAACCCAACCCATCATCATCACCTTTCAAAAGACTACCATCATCCAAAATAGGAACATGAAACACCGAGAAAAGATTAGAGACTCTAATTTTATTCCTCAAAACACCAACTAGATTCACTTTGTAATACTTTGATATATCAGGAATATAATAAAAGGTATCTTTGTTAGATGACTCCATTGCAAATAATAAGAGCAATAACACACAAGTATATAAAAAAGCACAATGAGACAAGAGAAAGAGGCACACGAAGACAAGAGAAAGAGGCATGCAAAGACAAGAGAAACATAGAGAGAACAAAACAAAATTTTGCAGATGCCCATACCTATCCATGAAGATGCAATTTAAAGCAAATAACAAGTTGCATTCTATCCCTTGGGATGCAAAGGCTGCCCCCCAAAAGCGGCTGTCAAGCCATCTTCATAAATGACCCTAGCCCACTATCCACTGTCGCCAGCCCAACACAACCCAAATTTCAAGATTCCAACCCTATTCAAATGGACACATGTCACATTTTCTGCAATTAGTCTTTGCAAAGCATGTTTACAAATATCGACAAGTAAAAAGCGCAATTACTAGTGACTATTCTATTGAAACTATTTAAAATAATTCATAATTTTGAATAAATTTCTCAATAAGATAAGGCGTGAAGCATTCAAAATCTGGAAAGATTTTTATATTCTTACTATTGATTTTGTAAATGTGCAACAATAAAAAGAAGTATTTTGCAATCTTTACAAGAATTGACAGATATTGTTATGTCACTACACTAAATAACTCGCTCGCAATCAATGTACGTTTCACATTAACTGTACATCAATCATCATTTTTAGTGTACAAATCAATGAAGTTTCATTGGTTATGGTAGTCACCCCTTTGGGGTTGGGATTTTTGGCACTTTTGACCTCAAATGGTCGTAACCGAAAGCAAAAAAAATAGTTAAACCATGATAATATGAACTAGCAATAGGTACCATATGAATATAGTTCCACAGATGACCAAGTACGCAAAATCAAACTCACATGGCCTCTTGGCAGAAGCAAAAAGAATTAAACAAAGAGAGAATTTATGTACCATGTATATGATCATGCAAGGAACCATTTTCCAAAGTCGTATATGACCATATACTATTAGCAATATCCCACCAGCGGCACCAGATTCTTGCCACAAGGCACAAATTCTTGTGTCTCATCGGCATCATCTTCGTCTTCGTTGGTAAGGGAGGCACAAAATTCCTAGAATCATACCTGGAGGAGATAGTTCACACTAGTGATCAGGACTTGCGATTCCTAAATTTTGGAGGAAAATTCACAAAAACGTAAGAGATGAGGATCACAAGAATGTCACATAGCTCACCTCCATTCACCATCCACATGGTTCATAGTTGGCACATCATGAAGCGCAGACAATGGAATATGGATGCCGACATTCTGAAGCTCGAATGCTCTTGAGGCCTCATATTCGATGTGGACATATGAATCTCCACCAGCTACTCATCGCCAGTAGTTGACTGAAACAAGGTAGTTCAAAGACAGATATCTCAGTAATCCTAGCCAGTAGAATAAAAGAAAAAGTGCAAAACAAGGTGCATAGAAAACAACCGAAGACGCTACAGCCACTATCATTCAATAACAGGTAAATTGATGATCACAAAATGCATAAAAGAACTTACTGCTGAGCGGCACTAGTGACTCTTGTTTGCTATGCATGCGCCACTTCAAGATACCCATAGGATTACGGGCTGGAGATGACTTACTTCCGTCCTTAAGACCCAAGACATTCTTCTTTGAGTAGAAGTTTTTATTGATATTTGGGTGCATCTTGAAGTTGAACGCTCTGTTCGCGTTGGATTCAATTTGCGCTGAGAGGAAAAAGCACACGTGACGCTCAATATCAAGAAAATCTAAATTTGTAGACATAGTAACGTTCATGAGGAAGTATTAAGTACCTGGACCAGAATGTAAGCATCTTCTTCTTTTTGCACCGCAAGAGACATATTACCCTGCACCTCAAGATTCTCAAAACCACCATCCTTCTTCAAAACTACCACGAGTTTCTCCTCTACACCTACCATAATGGAATCTGAACTGATGGACGTAGCGGCAGCTGCTCTAATTGGTCCAAGTTTAACGTCTTCCATATTAACTTCACCCTCGGCTTTCAAAGACTCCAAGAACTGATTTGTCTTCATAAACTTGACATGCCATCCTTCGAAGGAACGACGGTGCCATGAGTTGAAAACAGAAATATAGAAATAAGTCTTTGTCCATAAAAAACCAGGATTAAAGGAAGAAGATGTAGCTGATTAAACTAGCTAGGTGGTTTAAAGGCATCAGTATCAAGGCCAGATCCAAAGCCAGAAGTGTCGTCATCCAAATTACAAGCGCTTCACAATCACACTCAAACCAAGAAGAAATTACTGACTGCAAATGGAATCAAGAAAGCCTCGTTAGAAACTAGAAACCTCGCCACCGACACACCACACCTATCAAAAAGAGCGAACAAGCGCCATGTGACTTTCGCCATCTGCTAAATACAAAACAAGCGCCAAATCAACCTCATAGCAGGTCTCCTTACAAGAAACCTTGGCACCGAAACATCATATTTACCAAAAAGAGCGAACAAGCACATAAAATTTTCAACACAAAAAATAGGCGCCATTTCAACATCAATGACAGAGATGGCAAGGGAAGTAGACGTGAGAAACTTACCGCAACTAGCGATAGTGAAGCTTTAGAAAGGTGACAACAAGGAATTGCAGCAACGATGGTCTGTCAAAACAAAGGAGAGATGGCGGGAGCGGAATTAAGGTGGAAATGGCCACCACCCATGGAGCCGTCAAAGCCGTTGACAAACCCGGTAGAAACCATTGTCGGCATGTATGGAACAAAGTTTCTATTGTCGCTTCTTCCCTTCTCCATCTACATCTCATACACAACAATTTCAACACAATGTCACCACTTTGTTTGACGTGCAACAAGTATGTTCCTGAACAGTTTTCATGAGATCAATCCCAACTGAAAAGTACCTCAGTCAAATACTGTACATGGTTGCGTAAAGTATAATAGCATGACTTATCTTTCGTGAATTTTTTTGGAAAAAGAGATTAGAATTAAACCCAGACGGTTTATAGTAAAATATTCAGAAAAGCTGTTGCATACCCTAATCTTCTCAATCTCATTTGCCTTGCGCTTCATGAGATCTTTGGTGTTGTTGATTTTGCTCTCAATGATGTGCTTAAGCAACCACTTCTCGTGACTCTCCATCTCCACATATTGCTTGACTTGCGAATAATAGTGATTCTCTTTGTGTCCTAGAGAGATTACTTTGTCGAATGCAAATATAAGCTCGAAGACCATCCTGCAAATGCCTTCCTCATCAAGCGACGACACGTACTCAGGCACCAACTTCGAGAGCAGTTGCAACGTGTCCCGATCCTTGAGAATGTTACTCTGCTTGTTGGTCACCAGAAGCAGGTACAACGACTCCATTGGCTGGTACATGTACCGCACATTGTCCCTCGCCAACACTGGTTGATTGGAATCTGTCAATAAACACAAAGACTAGAATCTGTAAGCTTCCTTTACAGTACCGTTCATGACCAGATGCCAGAACTCTTCTATGTTACAAACCCAAACCAAAAGTCTTTACAATCGCGTACTTGCATGTGATTTGGCCCAACACAATATCGTGCAACATTGTTGTGAGCAAGGAGAGGAACTAGGAGCACGCGGTTTCGCACGGCTTCAATGCCATTCACCATGTGCGAAGGCGAGAACGTCGCTTGCTCAACCTCAACAAGTAGTTGGTCGGGTTTTTGTCCAACTTCAACTTTCCTACTTCGCGAAGTGAATAGTCGCTGTGGGGCCACACCTGCGCCATGCAATCCAATCTCAGCTCCACGATACATCAAGAACTGGAAAAGTTGACAGCGCGAGATTGTGGTAAAAAATTTAGTTAGATTTTTCCAATTGGTAGAAATTTTGAGTTAAAGTATGCGAACTTACCATTAGGAAGACTCTTTTTATGGTAACCAACTAGCGGTTGTTAGTTGGGAGCTAATTAGACTCATAGCTAAGGACTTAGACCCAATTGGTAGTTGAACAATCAGCTTTGAACCGATGGGATGGGTGTGAGAAAGTAGAAGGTTGGAAAGAGTACCGATTGGAATTTAGTTTTTCCATGCCTAAAGTACTAGAGCTCATTCTTGGTGATAGGAAGTTTTGTTGAGTTGGTGCTGTGGAAATTAGTTTGATGTTGTGTCGCTGTCCTGATGGAAATTCTTCCATCATGTATATACAAGTATTAGTCTTTATATGTGTGGATTTTAATAAGTAAGGAGTTGGGAAAAGGGGTTGGTCGTGGTAAGAACCACGGTTTGAGGATTTGGGCAAGTGTTAGCATGTAGGTGCTGCACCGCTCTTGTCACTGCTCAGGGGGGTAGGTAGCGGGTTGACTGGTATTTTTCCTGCCTCACTAGCGAGCCAAGCCGTGGGCCGCCCAACCACTCGACAGGCTCGATTGGGTTCGAACCCGGACCGGCGGCAGCCACTGACCACGACATTTCCAGCCAACCAAGTCGACGACTTGGCGATCAGGTTGTGCGAATCAACACCTTTATACGTCCGTACCATCAGCTATTTTATGATAAGTTTTTTTTTATTTAGTTATTTTTTTTATTTTACTTATCTTGTTGGTTGGAAGGTCTAAGTTTTTAGTCTTCCAATAAATAAAAGACTAGGGGATTTTATGTGGTTGAAAGTGGAAAGGATAAGAAAGTAATGAAGTACCTTGTGGGGTACTTTGAGTAGGGTGACATGGGCTGGAGTGCCCACGTCCACTTGAGGTGGAAAAGTTGGAAAAGAGATTCCTTAGTGTGTGTGTGTGCGGGTGAGAGAGCAAGGGTTTTGAAGCAGAATTTGATTGAATGTAGCTCATTGAGCACGAACTCTTCTGAATTGAAACTTTGGGATGTTGTTCCTTCTGTCAAGAGCTTTGCAAATTGTGTTCACAAGTTGAATTTGGAGTTGTATTGCAAAAGTTATGAAGGTTTGAAATTGTGAAAATCCGAGGCCGTCCATTGAGAGGGCAGAGGTTTCAACAAGCTATAACTTTTGGACAATAATTTAGAATGGTTTGAATTTTGAAAGGTGTATGCATCACTATAATAGCTCTCCAAAAACTTATTACAATTGAGATTTAGAGTTTTGAGGACGAAGTTATTGAGGACTGAATTTTACTTGAAGGGCAGAACTTTGAACGTCCATAACTTTTGGACAATAGTTTAGAATGACTTGAAAATTGGAAGAGTGTTAGTTTGCTGCAATAACTTGCCAAAGAGGTATTGCACTTAACATTGGGAGATTTGAGCCATTTGTGGCACCTGTTTGAAGGTTACAGCCTTGGTGGAAGTTTTTCCATTGTGTTTTTGAACACTTCTTTGAGTTTCTTTGTATTTTTGAACACTTCAAGATTTGAAAAGAAGATTATTTGAAGACTTGAAGACAAGAAGACATGAAGACTCGTGTGTTGTGGCTTGTCGCTCGTTGTCTTTAATTTGTTATTCCCAACCGGTTTTGGAGGCTAGTTGTTTTCAATTCTGTTTTGTAAACTTTGTTGCGGCGAAGTGGGTTAATGGCCTATACGGTCGTATTTATGTTGTTCCCACTGGTGAGGTACGATTGCTGGTCACCGTGGGTTTGAAATTTAGGAGCCAATCTCCGGACGGTTCAGCTCGTGGTCTGGCCGTTCCGTTTTACTCGTCCGAAGCCGTGGGTTCTTATTACCTTACTTTTACCCTTAACCCTATTAGAGCCATCACAGAATAGGCCAACGGGGAGCAAATTGAAGACTTGAAGATTTAGAAGATCGGATAATTGAAGACGTGAAGATTTGAAGATACGATTGGATTCCCGAGCAAACAATCTCCAGTCGCAGCCAGAGTCCCTGCGAATTCTCAAGGCGCTCCCCTCTCTATACGACATTGCTGGTTGGAAAACTTGTTGAAACTTGTGATTACGAATTGGAGAAAACCTGGAAATATTAATATGATAAGTATATTTTGGAAATTGTGAACTTTGAGTGACTGCGTTTGTAATTTGAGTTTACTAATTGTATGTGTGCCAACTGGAGAATCAATGATGCTCAATTGAGTGAATGTTGCAGTAATTGGGATATGATGTGAGTGGAACAATATACGTTACCAAATTTGTGGAGTTGAAAACAGTGAAAAGTACTTGAGAGATTGACTAATTTTCCTTATTAGAGAAATAAGAATTGTGCGACTTTGTGTGATTTGGGAGTAATTTAATGACAGTTAGTGAGTTGATGAAATACATGCCAATTGTTGCATGTCACCAATGTGATTATATAGAGTGAGTAAATTGCATTGAGCGATGGACAGATTAGAGATAACTGTAGTCGAAGAGAGAACCAATTGAAAATTGTGAACAGTGTGCATAGTTAAGGACAATTCGGGAACTGTGTTGTAATTGAATGGTGTCGTAGTCTAGTGGTTCGTTATTCTCAAAATTAACCGAAATTAACCTTAAGCAAGCCCACCTTACCAGATCGTTTCCAGGGATTTTTATCGTGCATCAAACTCTTGAAATCTTAACAAAAAATTCACACATAATACCTCGGCACATCCCGGAGGATGGCTTCTCTGGTACCTTAGTAACCGGTAACAAGTAACCACATGTGTTTCAGTTAAACTCTGTTGAGCGTCATAGTAGATTTCCGGTAAGTTTTTACAGTGCCCGGAAAGTCACTGCCCTCCGTTCTCGCAGTCCAGAGGCCACAATATCCACAATCTAACCCTATACCTTGAACGAGTTATAAAGGTCGTAGCCAGTTTACCGGTCTTCACAATCTACCGGGAACTTGTCCCGATAAACCGGTCACGCAAGCTCTGGTTCCAACTACAACCACACCCAATGAATCAAACCAAGAAGATACAAGACTCACAACAAGTTAGTACTAAACAAACTATATGAGCAAAACAACCTTCCACGGGGATCGTCGGAACTCATCGACTACAAGAGTAATAATCCCGGAATTTATCGGACTCAGGCTTAGCCGGGATGTCTCCCAGTGTACCGAGAGAAGGGGGATGTCACCCCCTACTCCCCACCAATCCGAACACTTCCTACTTAAGGGAAGCTATCATAAATAGCCGTGAACTTCCTGGATCCCATCCGGTAAAGCAACTCTTCCAGGTCCCACCGGTGAAAAGTTTAGAGCACAAGTCTCGAACCTCACTCTACCTATCTAACCCGGATATCCTAGCCTCTCGGGATGTCTCTACTCACACTCAATCACATAACACACATCTAGTCACAACCTTGTACACCTAGCAAAGATACACTAGGAGGACTCAACTCTCTCCCGGTCCACTCACACAAGCTCAACAAAGACTCTAGACACAAGCAATGAAGGCAAGACACGAGGAGATCAACAAAGAGAAGAGTACATAACACAAGAGCCCAAGGCCCTTAAGTATACAAAGGCCACTAGCTACCCTCCAAAACTAGATCCCCAAAGGTGGAAATGACATCTAAAGAGTGCACTAAAGTCAATAGCTACGCTCGAAAACTAGACCGCAAAAAGACAAAACGACATCAAGGAGGTGCACTAAAGTCAATAGCTACCCTCCAAAAGTAGCTCCACTAAAAGACAAAACGGCATTTAGATCCTAAAATCAAGGGTAACCTAGTCACCGGCGAATTACTGGTAAACCGGTAAACTGGAAGACTCCCGATCCGGCGGTCCCGGGACCGGTGAACCTTTTTCCTAACAAAAGTAAGTAGCCGGAGAAACCACTCAAGTGGTAGTGACCAGGTGTGCAATGGGGCCCCATCGACATCACTACTCTCACCCTAGTATGTAATTCTAGCAACTTAAAATGACATCTCACCAATCGGTGGGGTAAATCAACACATAACATATAACAAAGATTCAACCGGAAGACTCTTCCGATTGAGACGTACAGGGATTGGCACTACGTCTAGAAGTATCAACATGGTCAAGAGAATCCCCCGGGAGGTCAGATGTCTCAACCGGGAGGTCTACCGCTGGATTGGGAATATCCGCCGGGAGGTCTACCGGTGGAGTGGCGGTATCCACCGGAAGGTTGGGTGTATCTATAGATACATGCGGAGTCTCTTTAAGCTCGATTAGTATAGCCACAAAGGACTCCACCAAGGACTCCGGGGTTGAGGAAGGGAGGTGTACGGGTTCCTTCCCGGTAGAAGTTACTAGGAGGCTTTTTTTTCTCTCATAGACCTTAAAGCCCCACTCCTTGGAGAATGGGGAATCCACCCGACTCACCGGAGAGCCATGATGTCCCGGGTGGCCAAAATCCTCAAAATGCATGTACTTCCACCAATCTCCCTATTAACTTGTCACAAATTCCGGTCCGGCCCGGAAACACAAGTCTACCGGTCAACCGGTAAACAACTCCGGAACATTTTGCTAGACTATGTGGATATAGGTGTTTTACACATCTAGCAACATACTAACAAACTCAACGGCACATATAATCATAATTAGGAGAAGACTTTGGAGACAAGGACTTAGAAAGAGGTTCTTCCCGGTTGACCAGGAAAAAGATAGGAATTGTGGGCAAGACCTAAAATGATAGGAGGAGGGAGATAACTCAAAATAACAACTTGTCACAAGGCTAGGACAATCGACAACAACTATACATGTAAAAAATACAATAAGGTCTAGATGAAGTCCCCCGAGAGACTTTTTCTCTAGACCGGGGAGGATGTTACCGGGGAGTCACCCCGGTAGACAAGAGAGGAAAAGACTCACAAACAAGAAATTCTCACAAACAAAAGAAATCCAACATGGGCAAGAGTCACCTTTGTTGTTGCAGCCGCAACCTCCTTCGTTTGTCTCTTTTATCTTCTCGCTTCGGCCACAAATCTCTTCCACTTCCACAAACCCTAGAAATCTCTACCAAACCCTAGCTCGCGCACTTCATCCACCAAACCCTAGCTCGCGCACTTCTTCCACCAAACCCTAGCTCGCGCACTTCTTCCACCAAACCCTAGCGTACACACCTCTTCCACCAAACCCTAGCCCGCGCACCTCCAAGACTCTTGAAAAGCCTCTTCTTCTTCTTCTTCTTCTTCCTCCTTGTTGCACCACTTCTCCTTCACTTCTTTGATTACTTCTTCAAACCCCAACTCCAAACAAAGACTAAATAGAGAGAGGGAGAACCTATGAGAGAGAGAGAACTAGATAGGGAGATAAAGGAGAAAATTTGAGGGGGGGAGAAGATTTTAGAGAAGAAGGGGGAGAGGAGAGTCCCTGGAGGAGAGAGGAAAACTTCTAGAGACTTGAAAAATTCGGGGATGAAAATTTCGGGAAGGGCTGTTGGAGGCGGCTGGAGCTATCCGGGCTGCTGCACAGGTGATACCCTGGTACCCGGATATTAGCCCATACCCGGGTTGGTACCCTGGCTAGTTCATACCCGGATTGATATCCGGGTATGTATTTTTTAAAATCTTTTTCTTTTCTTGTTTTTCTTTTCTCCTTTTTATATTTTTGTCTCATATAAAATTAAATCCTTACTCTTTCAAATAAGAATTTAAGTTTTCTACAACAATTAAAATAGAAAGAAAACCTAATAACTAAACTACAAAGAAACACTACTAAATAGTCTATGTGTTTGGCAAAGACTTTACTAATTAATTTAGCACTAAGTAGTGATTTGGAACTTTGTCCCGGAGACTTTCCCGGATAGCCGCTTTTAGGTTTTCCGGGCACCAAAACTAATTAATTTAAGACCCGATTTTATCACCACTATAATGCTAATTAACGAGTTAAGCTTTTCACTAGGTCCGCTATTTGTTATCTAATCTAATTCCAAACAACACTAACTACTTTTCTATCTAATTAACACTAAAAATCCTATTTTAACTAATTTTTTTGTTAGGGGCAAGCAAGTGGGAGTTTTAGACTCCCACAAATGGAAATCAGTGTAGAACCGATTGGTGATTGTGGTGAGACTGTGGTATCGTTTGTATGTGATTGATTGGACTTGGAAAGTGTGGATGGAAATTGTGTATATTGTGAATATTGTGGAAAACTGATTTGGAGAAATTTGAGACTGTGAAGTTGTGTGTTGTGGACACTGAGAACCAAGTGGAGAGAATTAAGTGAATTGCATATGATGGATGGCATGACGGCCATGTGATAAATAACCAATTGGGGAAACTGAAGTTGGTTAAAAGAAAGACCAATTAGTAGTCCTGTAATTTGGAGAATTGAAGAAAAGAACTGAGTAAAGTGAATTGCCATTTGGTGGAGAATGTGACGCAAGGTTGAGAACTGTTGAATCAATGAGATGAGCATTAATGGTACCAATGGGATGATATACCGATCGTGAAATTTATTGGCGGTGAAAAATTGGAAGACTGAGATTGAAAAAAACATATGTGATGGTGATCCCAAGGACGTGGGGAATTTCCTATTGGTGAATTGGTTATATTGAAATGGAGAGTTAACAATTGGAAATTGTCAGTGCCCAACTGTAGCGAATCCGATTAAGAATTGATGTAATTGGAGAATGTGTGGAAATTGGACAATTAATTAATTAATGTTTAGAATATTGTGATTCCGATTGGCTTGACTGGATCATAAATATAATAAACCAATTGGTTTTGGATACTGATTGGAAAGGATTATTGGAAGTTGTGAATGGATAATTCATGCAGAATATTACCCATTGGTGAGTATACTAGGAAGGCGATTATCTGACAAGGAGTTGTTAGAGAAATTAAGAAACTTATTGAAGTTAGAATATGGCAGAGCACATTATTTAGGAGGGATCATAAAGTATGTCAGTTTAAAAACTAAAAATCAAATCTGTGAGGAGATTTATATTTTATTAAAAACCAATCGGGATACTCCAATTGGTGTTGTGTTAAAAGAGGAAGATTATCAATGGCTGATGAAGTTTGAGCCCGAGTATACTTGGACTCGAATTATACGGGAACCCTACAGTGTTGAGGCTGCTATGTATTGGCAGCTTGGTGAATATCATGAGAATGAAGAACTCAATTTGGAGCTTGAGGAGCTATCAATTATTGAAGACTAATTGCTTGTAGGTTAGTTAATTGTAGTTTTTGTATATACTATGATGTTGTAAATAAGGCCATTAATCCATGGGAAATATAAAACGGGAATTAAAAGACTAAATTGTGACATCCTAAAGTATTTAAGAATTCCCTACTTCCTCGAGAATGAATCCATACGGTGGGTTGTAAAAAGCCAATCGTAGAAATACTTATTCTACAGAGATGCATGCAACAATCCTTGGTCAGGTCGAACGGATTGCACCGGTACGAGGCATAACCTGCACCTTGAACTTCTAGGACGGGCCATTACCGTTCTGAATGTTCTGGAATAGGTCCTCAGTGGAGTAGTTGGGGTTGATCCCCGCAAGCTCCACAGCTCGCTCGTGGGTGATGTTCTTAATTCCCCGGTCACTGATGAAGTAAAACTTCACCCAATGCGCCTTTCCTTCCTTTTTCACCCACTTGAACGTATGGGAGCCATAGCCGTGCATGTGACGGTGGCCATTAGGCACTCCTCGTGGGGAGAAAATAATCAAAACCTACAAGATCAAGATTGCTCATTAATACCAAGACAACGAAATTGTGGAAATCAAACATTGAGCACAAGGAACCTTACCTGGTGCAACGACTCGGGCACCAAGCTGAGGAAGTCCCAGAACGCATTGGGATCCTTCATGTGGGTCTGAGGGTTGCGCTTCTACGAGTGGATGAGGTCTGGGAACTTAAGAACATCACGGACGAAGAAGACGGGCATGTTGTTACCAACCATGTCCCAGTTGCCTTCCTCAATGCAGAACTTGAGCGCGACCATGCGGGTCGCGCGCCGTGTCTGCCAACCCGGACGCCCCCGTTACGATTGAGAACCAAGCAAACACAGGCGTCCTCCTCCACGTGTAGTGCTTGCGGATCTCCACCAGCATCAAGAACGGTTCCAGCAACTTCTCAATCCTTATCCTGGACACGTCTACATATTGCCGGGACACCAAAGCTGCATACAACAAACTCATCTCTCTCAACACTACACTCTCATTCTCCAAACCAACCAACTCCAAAATACTATCGCACTTGACCAAGCCCATCCACCCCTAAAAAAATCCAAAAAAATCAACCTCTTCCACTCTCACGCGGCCCCTAAACCCTAAAACATCAAATAGCCACTTCCAACCAAAAAGCACTAGATCCTTCACACAAAAATTTACCTTTCTTCGACTTGCTGATGATAGAAGCCGCCAGCACCACTTGCCATCACGAGATCCAACTCATCATCACCAAACTCTAACCCTCAAAAACTCCAAAATCTGCATCCAATCAATTCAACCACCCGCTTAGTGAGCATTCCTAAGTAGCGTACCATTGTGGCCGGCGATAGATGCAGCCACCTCCGGCCTCTCGCCTTCAGTGTCGCCTCCTGCTACTCCTCGGCTCCTTTCGTGAGGTGTGAGTTGGACTCTGATTGATAGAGGCGATGAGAAGTCATGGCCGTGGCAGCATTTGGACGCGGAAAGGACGTGGGGGGGAGTGGACCTGGAACGCGTAATAGATCTGGTGGCGATGGAAAAATAGACAAAAGCAGACATGAAGTGGAGAGAATGGAAGAGGAAAATGAGAGAAGCTTGAGAGAGGAGAAGCTCCACTGCGAGAGACGACCTGTTGGAGGGAGAGGTGGATCAATGAAGTGATGAGTGATGGATGGCTTTGAAGTGCAAGAGGAGACGCGGAAGGATTCGACAAATTTGGGGACTTGTGTTGCACAAGATGTTGGAGGCATGGAAGAATTGTGAAAGACACGTTGAAGAAAGGAAGACACTTTGTAGAAAGTCACTTGGCAGTTCTCACCTCTAGTAGGAAGGAGGATTTTGTTTTCTTTTAAAATTTGATCAATACAAATCACTTTTTATGTAAGATTTGCATCGTTGGTGAATGTTTGTTCCACATACATTATAGAAGGGATCTCAGGATGTTCACATATGTTAAAATCCCATACTTTGCCACATGGTAAAATAGTTGACTTTCACAGACGTTCTTCATTCAACAATTTCTTTTCCCTAAAACTGCCCTAAAACTGTAGCAATTAGCTTGTTAGTGGACTATGGAAGTAGGAAAAATGATTGGATGTCATAATAATGAGATTTTTTTGCTCCTGAAGGAAAAATTACCACATTCTTAGTCAACAAACATAGGAAAAAAGGGGTTATTACCTTGTCTCTCTAGTGGTAATGCCTCCTAGGGCCCCTTATGTACATAAATTCTACATGAAGTTATTGTGGACTAGAAAGCACTGATGATCCAATTCAACAATCCAATTTTATGGAGTTGAAATTTCATGACAAAACAAGCAACTCAAGCAAAGCCAAAACTCTCAATCAATCATTTGACTGTCATGCACGGTGTATCGTTGGATGCTGAAGTTTTTGTGATGCTAGTATTTTGTATGATTTTTGTGTTTCTCTGCAGAGCTTAGACTCATGATCATCTGCAAGAAGAATACCATCGTGTGTGTGTCCCATCTTTTTGGTGACAGCATGACTTTTGTGCGTAGAGGAGATCATTTTCAAGATTGATGTGTGTGCAGATCCTACATGTGAGCCCCAAAATCGGCTCACAATGACAAAAGGGCCACAAAACTCACATATTGAGGTTAGGAGGTAGTAAATTGGGTGAACCGATTGAATTAACCCATGATTTTTTGCTAAAAGGGCCAATTGGCCTCCTAATCTACCACTTCTCAATTTAGAAGCCATATTATGGCAATCAAGATTTTTATATGGTTAACCAAAAAATAAATAGAGTGAAAAAAATAAAGGTTAAAAATAAAAACAATGGGAATGATACAAAAGAAAAGAATGGAAGAAGGAAATGACCTCCTATCAATTAGGAGACCACGAGTAGCCCCGGTGTTTTAAATACAATTAAGAGGGGTGAGATGAGAAGGAGAATGAAGAATTATGGTGAGGAGAAAAATAAAAGAATGAGGCTTAAAAAGCCTATTAAAAATTAATTCAGAAAAGCTAAAATGACTTGAGGCAAAACCCTCCACCCATCACTAATTAATTAAACATAGCCCCATGCAAGGCAGTCCAAGGTTAGGTAGATTTAGGTGGAATTAGAACCTTTGAATTAGTTAAAGGGCCTCAATTATTGTTGACCATGTGCACATCATGTGACATGGGATCAAAATTATTAGTGGAAGTATTCTTAGGTTAGTGGAGGCACCTCCCTTGTTGGTGCAAGGGTGGCTAGGAATTAATTAGCTTTTACTTACGATTTTTTTAGTGTGGCCATTAATGTGGCCACCAAAGTGGCGGCTGTGAACGACAAGGGAACGACAATGGAACACGAGGAGCCATTGGGAGCAAAAGACTCTAGAGAGGGGACTCCTCGGGAGGCTCTCATTCGGGCGAGAGGACTGAGATTCGAGGAGAGAAGGCTGAGGTCGAGAGAGTGAGGAAGGAGCCGGAAGCCCCGGCTGCTGAAAGAGTGCAATTAGGTTAGAACCGTGAGAAAAGCAGAAGACACGAATACGAAGATCACCGAGAGCTTTAGAGAGAAGGGGACGAACACGAAGATCACCGAGAGCTGCGAGAGCTGCAGAGATAAGGAGACGAATACGAAGATCATCGAGAGTGGCGAGAGCTGCACAGAGAAGGGGACGAACACGAAGATCACCGAGAGAAGAAGACACGAACACGAAGATCACCGAGAGCTGCGAGAGCTGCAGAGAGAAGCGGACGAACACGAAGATCACCGAGAGCTGCGAGAGCTGCAGAGAGAAGGGGACGAACACAAAGATCATTGAGAGCAGAAGACACAAACACGAAGATCACCGAGAGCTGCAAAGAAAAAGACACAAACACGAAGACCACCGAGAGTAGAAGAAAGCTACAGAGAGAAGGGAACGAACAAGAAGATCACGAGTTGCGAGGAGTGCTGCAGAGACACGAAGATTCCGAACAAGAAGAAACCGAACCGCAAGGAGTTGCTGCTGCAGTAAGAAGAGGAAGATCGTGAGCAAGAAGGACACAAAGAGTCGAACATCAAGACAAGACGACGGGCAGAGGGTGAACTGTAGTATTGAATCAGGGAGCCTTCCCTCCCAACTTGTTAATCTCAATTTATAAATGTGGTTGTGTTGCAACTATTATATGTCGTGGAGAAGGAACCATTAATTTACTGTCTTCAACAATCGTGCAAAAGTGCTGCTAAATTTAGGGCAGAATTAGGGTCTCCTAAACCTAAAATCGTTTTAGGTGAATGCAAAGAACTTAACAAAATGGTGAAGGTGTTTGAATGACAGTGTGCATGAGTAACAAAGTCATGTATGAGAGTATGCGTAGATGTGTGCATGTGATTGTATGGTTCATGATTTATGTGAGTGGATGTGTTGAGTAATGGTACTGTTAATCGCATGCCTGTGAACGGATGTGTTGAGTAATGGTACTGCTGATCGCATGCCTGTGAGTCCATGTTTAAGTCGGTTGATTGATTGGGTGATTCCATTGTATTAAACACAAAAAACTAGTAAGGGTAGAAGGAAAAAACGTTAAAATCGGAGTTATGAACAAGGAGATAAGTGGAACAAGGTTCTGGAGTCTTGAAAGGTGTCTGTCTGCTGTCGACTGCTATGGGGGTCGTATCTTAGTCTAAATTTGGTCTTGAATGGTCTAATTAAGTTAACAAGGACGTGTTGAATCCTTTTAAGCCGAAAAACATTGAAAACGAAGGCATAAGGCAAAAGTTATGTATGTTCAAAGTCTGGTCATATGGTAAGGCAGAATTCATTTCTAAATTCACTTGTGATAACCAAATTCCACTTAGTCACATCACAACCCACTATACCCTAGCGTGTGGTGTGCATGAATGGTCTTGATTGTTGATTGTATAAGGGGCTCAATCCCTGAAGTAGGGTCTTGTGTTCAAGATAAGCCTCCCACTAGGGGGGTGTTTATTTGGCTGACACTACACTAGAGCAAACTTTCTGCTAGACTTTCTGCAAGGCAGTGGCATGCATGACTTTCATGCATGGAAATGGTCCTAGCCCCGCACCTGAGTGGTTGTATCATTGTATCAGTGAAGACCAAAATTCACAGTGTGTCATAGTCAACGCCCCTACAACACAACTCTGAGAACATCGGTTGCCAGACTCTTCACTGAACGTTACTAAACACTCCAACTGCTATTTCGCCCATACTTTATCCTAAACACAGAGGGAAACAAACAACGTTGCACATAGAAAGACGAGAGAAGGATGCGGTTTCCACAGATGCTTCAAAGAACGATGTTGTAATTAGTTCAGAGACATCAATTATAGCGCCACATAAACCCCTAGTGTACCCCACCTCATGCAATTTTTGTTGCCCTTTGAACTATAAAGATGCTGCTCATCTTCTCCACCTTTAGGACGCCAACATCTGGGGAACCACCACTACCTCCTAATCCCACATAATTTCAAAGAAAGAAAATTTTCTTCAGGGCAGCTCTGAATTCTGCATGGTATTATTTATTAATATTCCCTGCAAGTGCGGCTCTGGCCTTATCATCTACAACCCGCACATCTCTTTTGGCCCTCGCAAGGCTGTACAATTGGAGCACAAGTTGAAAGTTCTGTCATAAGGTTACCACATGAAGGACTCTGACATTTTTGTTTCTATGCCTTAGTAATTGCATGAACCTCGTTGGATGACGTTGTGAACTTCAGAGGTCTGGGACTCTAGGCAAACATTGTGGAGACATATTGGAAAGTGATTCTGGAGACTTTCGTTCCTTTTGTGACGTCTTCTTTTATGCGTCTCCTTGTGTGTCTCCTTTATATGATTGTAGAAACAGATTGGGAAGTTCGTCTCCTTGTGCTTTGCTTGTGGAAACCTTTATGAGTACGAGTATTTCTGGGCACTCAGGAGTACGAGTGTTTATGTGACACTTTGGAGTACAAGTGTTTCCGAGCTCTTCATTTGCAAGAGTAATTAGCGGCACCATGTCATATTGTCGTTAGGCGCGAGGTTAGCCGGCACTTGTCCTCTCTGGCTTATTCGTGCTCTATTGTCCCCCTGCTCCACTCTGCAGATCTCACTCAAGCTCACCGGCTTCTCTCTCTTCTTACTCCTACTCTCCTTATCCGACCTGTCTGATTCTTCCCTGCTCCGCGTTGCACTTTTCTCTCGTTGCATGTCCATTCTTCTTCCACCGCTTCTTTATTCTCTCTCCGATACGTTGCGTCTTTATTCGTACTCTCTGCAACGCTTCCACCTATTGTCCGGCTAGATCTCCATCTTCAACTCTAATATCACCCAACTCTCTATTCTTGATCCCCTCCTCCCTCGCTTTGCTAGATCTCTCTCCGGCGCCGACATGTCACCTCTTTCGGGCGCAGACACGGGGTCTGAACATGGAAGTTGATGCAATTCTTGAACTGGTTGGGGACACAATAAATTTAGAATGCGACACATTGGTCTTCGTTGAGCCCAAAGCATAGGGAGTTGCTTGCACGACATGTACAACTTAGACGACATACTCGGAGAGCTCTTCAAGAATCCATTTGTTTATTGATGAGTGCTCCCCTTCCAAATCAACGGTGCACCAATCATGATGGTTTGCATAGTGCCCTTCTATTCAAAATTTAGCAAAAAGCCCTAAGAATTGCAAGTCATCTTGCAGAGATCCAGCTTCAAAAAGCATGAAGGCAGAGTGTTGGAAGTACTGAACATCCTGAGGACCACAGTCGTATGATACATATGATTCTGCTGCAATAGATCGCACCTAAAATAAAGCGTAATCTAATATCTAGTTCATAAGCAATCCGAGTTGCCTGCACTCTAAATATGTCATGGACTTGTATTAAGCATTGAGGGAGTGGCAGCTCACACGGCACCTCTCGTAGATATAACGCGTCATCCACCTTGTTGGAGGAAAACTTGTGTCGTCTGCCTCCACGCCCCAACAAGACGCACTGCCGTCCAAAACTCTGCCTCCAAACAATGAAATACAATTGTAATTCATGACAGAGGTACATAGTAATAAGTATTGTGGTGAGTATGCAGCGAGATCTGTTACATCATTCCTCGTGAAAATAACTTGTGCAGATTTTGGATATGATTTTTTACTAACGTTATAGTATTTTAAGGGATGTCTGTATGTGGGCGTGCATGAGTTCGGCCACTGCTTGGTGAGAATTGATTGAGTTTGTTGCATGCAACTCTTCTAGGCCAAAAACAACTTGATTCAAGCATAAAATTATAATGGATCCATCATAATAGACGAGAGTCGTTTGTGAAAAGTTGGGTAATTTAATAATTAGTGTCCAAAAAAAATAAAAAATTGGGTAATTATAACGAGAATGAATATAAGGTTCACTAGCATGAGTTAGAGTTAGTACAGAGTATCGGGAGTATATATATTTTCATCAAATTGAAAAGCTAAATTTATAACATTGAAATTTGGAGTGTCTCACTTCTTACACTTGTACAAAGACAAATAATGAAAGAGCACAAATTTTAAATTTTAAAAACAATAATTAAAGGGTTTTATAATTAGTATGAACAATTTTTAAATATGAAATTATACTCCAAGGAATGTATCAACTAAAAGAGAGTTTAATTCCCTCACACTGAATCTAACTAGTGTTTGTAATATCTTGAAAAGGTGAGCCAATTATGGGCAACGATATTTTGAAGAGAACTTGGTGAATTTTTGAAGGTGTTTCATTGCATTACAGTTGAGCTATTACAAAGTGAATTATCAATGCACTACATGCATAGCAAAAGTATCAAATATTGGTGACAAAGTTGAAGCATACTCATGGTACAATCATAAAAATACCTCTATGCAATCCTTTGTTGTATGTAGCAAAACTGAAAATGGAAGTACATGACAAGTATCATACATCTTATATAGGATATAATGTTGGAATAACTTAAGATATTTGTATTAAGGAAAATATGATAATTAATACTAATAAATTTGAGTATTTATGCAAGCTTGGATTATGTGATGGTAGTTCTTGTAGTCTAGTGGTTCGTTATTCTCAAAATTAACCGAAATTAACCTTAAGCAAGCCCACCTTACTAGATCGTTTCTAGGGATTTTTATCGTGCATCAAACTCTTTAAATCTTAACAACAATTCAGAGGCCACGATATCTACAATCTAACCCTACACCTTGAAAGAGTCAAAAAGGTCACAGCCGCTTTACCGGTCTTTACAATCTACCGGGAACTTGTTCTGGTAAACCGGTCACGCAAGCTCTGGTTCCAACTACAACCACACCCAATGAATCAAACCAAGAAGATACAAGACTCACAACAAGTTAGTACTAAGCAAATCATATGAGCAAGACAACCTTCCACGGGGATCGTCGGAACTCGTCCACTGCAAGAGTAATAACCTCGGAATTCCCCGGAGTCAGGCTTAGCCGGAATGTCTTCCAGTGTACCGAGAGAAGAGGGATGTCACCCCCTACTCCCCACCAATCCGAACACTTCCCACTTAAGGGAAGCTATCATAAATAGCCGTGAACTTTCCGGATCCCATCCGGTAAAGCAACTCTTCCCGGTTCCACCGGTGAAGGGTCTAGAGCACAAGTCTCGAACCTCACTCTACCTATCTAACCCGGATATCCTAGCCTCTTGGGATGTCTCTACTCACACTCAATCACATAACACACAACAAGTCACAACCTTACACACCTAGCAAAGACACACTAGGAGGACTCAACTCTCTCCCGGTCCACTCACACAAGCTCAACAAAGACTCTAGACACAAGCAATGAAGGCAAGACACGAGGAGATCAACAAAGAGAAGAGTACATAACACAAGAGCCCAAGGCCCTTAAGTATACAAAGGCCACTAGCTACCCTCCAAAACTAGATCCCCTAAAGGTGGAAATGACATCTAAAGAGTGCACTAAAGTCAATAGCTACCCTCTAAACCAGATCCCCAAAAGGTGGAAATGACATCTAAAGAGTGCACTAAAGTCAACAGCTACCCTCCAAAAGTAGACCCACTAAAGGACAAAACGACATCTAGATCCTAAAATCAGGGGTAGCCTAGTCACCGGCGGATTACCGGTAGACCGATAAATCAGATGACTCCGGCAATCCCGGGACCGGTGAACCTTTTTCCTAACAAAAGTAAGTAGCCGGAGAAACTACTCAAGTGGTAGTGACCGGGTGCGCAATGGGGCCCCATCGACCTCACTATTCTCACTTTCGTATATAAGTCAAGCAACTCAACATTATCTCATTAACCGGTGAGACATACACCACATAATATATAACAATTAACATACAACAAAGACTCAACCGGATAACTCATCCAGTTGAGTAGAAGACACATAAGGGAGATCCGGAGAAGGAAAAACCGGAAAATGGAGTTTAAAAACTCATCCACTCTCCTTAAATCTTCTTATCACAAGTTCCGGTCTGGCCAGGAAAATATAAGTTTACCGGTCAACTGGTAAACTTCTCCGGAACAGTTATAAGAACACGTGGATGGGGGTATCTCACGTATCCAACAACTTATTGATAACACAACATAACATGTGACTATTACAACAAGAGAACAAAACTTTGAGAATAGAATTTTCCGGTGACCGGAGAGACCGAGAAATGAGTAAGAATTTTGGGCAAGACTTTGAAAGGATAGGAGGATAACAAAAACGGGAAAGAAAATTTAAGACAATAGAGAGTAAACACCAGAACACAAACGTTGACTCATACACACAAGAAGTCAAAACTTAACACACAAGTGCTCTAGATAGAGCCCTCCGGGTGACTTTTCTCTAGACCGGAAGAAATAAACTCCAATCTCCCCGGAGAAAGATTTGATAGGAGATTTCAAAAATGAAGTTGCGCACAAAAAAAATATGTGGCAAAGATCATCTTCTTATCTTGCCACCTCCACGTTGCAGTACTTCTTCAAAACCCTAGATTCCTCCTCCACCACCAAACCCTAGGAAGCGGACACCTCTTCCTCCAAACCCTAGCTTGCGCGCACCTCTTCCTTCAAATCCTAGCTTGTGCGTACCTCTTCCTTCAAGTCCTAGCTTGTGCGTACCTCTTATTTCAAACCCTAGCATGCGCGCACTTCTTCCTTTAAACCCTAGCTTGCGCGCACATCTTCCTTTAAACCTTAGCTTGCGCGCACCTCTTCCTCCAAATCCTAGCTTGTACGCACCTCTTCCTCTTCTTCTTCTACACGTCCACTTCTTCTTTACACAAAACCCCCAACTTCCTCTCCTACCCAACAATCAAAATGACCCAACAAGAGCTCCTCTCTTGTACACAAGCACTACGGAGCAACCTTACGCAAGTCAAAAGGTATAGACATAACTTTGATAGAACAAGACCCCCGAAAATGGAGGGTCTTGTGCTCACAGCACCCTCCATAACTCATGGCCACAAAATTCTTACCACAAGACCCTAAAATACAATGGGTCTTGTGCTCACAGCACAGTCCATCTTCTTGTCTTTTCATCCGAGCTCATCATTTCCATCCTCGCGGTCGATTCTCTGTTGTCTCTTCATCTCCTCGCTCGGTACCGGATTAATGCCGGTACCCGGTTAGTACCCGATACCAACCATTGAAATTTTTTATTTTTTTTATTTTTTTTATTTTTCTCATTTTTATATTTTGTTCCATATAATGAAATCCTTACTCTTTCGAATAAGAATTTATGCTACAACAACAACAAAAGAAATATCTAACTAACTTCTATTCAGTCTAACTACCTTCTAGACTTATCTTAATTAATTTGGATTATGGTGATTTTAGTAATACATCCTGGAATTTCTTCCGGAGTGTTTAAGATTTTGTTTTTCGGAACTTAACTAGTGAATTTAAGACCCGTTCTTATCACCATAATTAACCTAATTAACTACTTAAGCTTTTTCCTAATTATGCTAATCACTATCTAATCTAGTTCTACCCAATTCTAACTACTTTTCTACTTAACTAGGATTAAAATTACTAATTTAACTAATTTTTTTGGTAGGGGCCACCCAGTGGGAGTTTTAGACTCCCACAATAGTAATTCATGTATTATTCAAGATTGCCAATGTAATAATTTTCTACATTAGGTAGGATACTCCAAGGACACCAAAATGGGGAGATCCAATATGGCAAAACATGGCTGGTGGATTGAAGATGATGGAGGTGGATTACCAGCTTTGTATTGTTCACTGTGGGCAATTAGTCCCTCTAGATTGATCACAGGACTAGGGAAAAGAATTAAAGCCCTGAAAGCTGTGGGAATGTCTAATCCTTCCTCTATTCCAACTATTTTTATAACTATGGAAGATGAGGTACAAGAGCTGATAAAGTATGGATTGAATCAAAGTTTTATGATGGCAAAGGTACATATTTTAAACACTTAAACCATAATCATTACAATTATTATAATATAGAATTTGTTTGACTTCCTGTCATATGTGGATTTGAAATTCAATTTCACATTGGATGGATTTTTAAAATTATTTGGAGAAGATAACATGCACATAAAAGTAATCAATTTCATGATTTTGTAGGTACCAAACTCAGTACACTACAATGTTTATGTGATGAAAGTAAAAGGTATGATAGGATTGTGTGAAAAATAGAAAGAATTGCATGAAAAAGAACAAAAGCGACAACAAGATATTGTAGATCGGGCAAAAATATTATCTCAAGAACGTATCGCCATTGCAAAGCGATTTTATCGGGAACACACTCCTTACGAAGTAGTTAAGAGGGATTCTACCACAAATGCAGTACTTCAAGTTCCACCTCAAGACCCAGAAGACACGGATCCTATGTATCGAGTATTTTCTCGTCCATCTGCAATGAATTTGCAACCACAAGAATATGAGGTTGGGGTTCGTGAACACTTTTTCAATTCATCTAGAAGAAGAGGTTCTAAAAGAGGAAGTGATTCAGGAAGTATGAGAAGTTGAGGAAGTGAGAGAGGTTTAGGAAGTAGAAGAGGTTTGGAAGATGTGAGAGGTTTAGGAATTGGAAGAGGGTCTTCCAAATCTGCATTTATTCAACCCAAAATCAGAAGATCTACCTTTATTGTAGATGAAGTTGTAGAGGCTATAAATGATGATGAATCTTTGGAATGTTTAGAAGATGAGAGTGAAGATGACTTTGATTTTGTGGAAATGAGGGACAATGATGAAGGTGAAAATAGTAATGAAACATTTCAAAAGCCTTCATAGCCTAGAAGAAGGAAAAATATTTAAAGAGATCAAGATAGAAACATATCTTATATTGTATTTCCTACATCTCAACAAATGGAAGCAGGATATGTTTGGGAATATGATATGGTGTTTACTGTAAAAATGGAAAAGGTGATGCCTGCTATGGATCCAAAAAAAAACCATAGGACTTTGATAATACAATGAACTAAAGAAATATATGACATCATTCTTGGAGCTGAAGAAGGTTATGTGTTTCCAATGACATTACGCCTAGTCAAATTTAAGGTCATTATTGGGACACGGTTTTAAGCGATAGTGATAGAGGTACATTTTGATTGCCCTCAATATGTAGTAGAAGAATTTGATGATGTTTTCAAAAAATATGGAGAAGGCACTAGTTATGAAGATAAGAAAAAGTTTTTAAGAAGGAACATCATTTGGACATTTGTTGATGGTCAACTCATTCAACATGCGTGCGTCCAATTAGCAAAAGCTGCACTTGATAAGGGGAAAATTACACCGGAGTTGTTTGAACAACAATTTGAACATCAAAAGGCACGATTTGTTGTATACAACTAACCACATGTGTATATTGCAGCATCATTTGCAATAAACCAAAGAGATGTTATACGATCGAAGTATACAACTGTAGCTGAGGACCTACTGACGCTTTGAAATCTTTGATTGAAGCATGGAAAACCAAATCCCAAAGATACTATAGATGATGGAAAACGAAGGATATGTCTAATAGAATCAACTAGTGCTTTAAAGAATAAGGTGAAGATTTCTAATAATACTACTTTGTCTACATTAAGACGATGTATGGATATTTATACACGACATGCTTGGCAAATTGACAACGAATCATTTGATTCTATACTTCAGGGAAGTAGCTAAGATGTATATATATATATATATTTTTTTTTTTATTTTTTTATTTTTTTATTTTTTTTAAATTTTTAACCATTGTTGTTAATTGTTTGAAATGTTAGCTTATAAATAAAGAAATGCATTATGAATTAGATTATTTGTCAATGTGAAATTATAATTATACTAACAATATCATAAATATATTTTAGGTATACAAAGATTACGATGTAGGAATTTTGCATGCCTTGTGGAAAGACGCAAAAGCATGGCATGAATTCGTTGATGAACATGGACATGATATTGATTGTGATATACGGAATGAAAGGGTGGAAATGACAATCAATTGATTAAAACCTTTTTATGGTTTGAATGCAAAAGACTATAAACGTTTGGCCCAGCTTACTGTTGCTTGACCAAAAACCATTCAAACTGGAGTCAGACCACAACAACGATTGTTTTTCAATTCTATTGGAAAAACAAAGCTTGATGGTGGAACAATGGCATACTATGTTGATAGAATGCTTTGTTGAAGTGCTTCTAGAAATGCTCTATGGTGGCTAAAATTACAAGAAGGTGGGAAAATAATTCCAATGAGGAAATTTAGTTCCATTTCAATTCATGATCTTTTGATTGAAGAGCCGACAAAAACCTTAACCTTTCTATCACTAAATGCATTATTTGCATTTAAGAAAAGATGGGCTAATCCTAGAGGGAAGACCACCAAATCATTGAAAAACTTTCAGCAACTTATTCCACATATATTTCAAACTCACTTTGAAGACAGACGTGCTGGATATCATGGGTTCATTGGACAGAAACGGAATATAACAGAAGATGGAGATAGTACGTGGGATCGTTTATTCAAGATTTCGGTTATTGATGAAAACAATTCTTTAAAGTCTATTTTCATCAAATATTGGACTCATAATATTTTTGGAGTGGAGCATATGACAATCAGAGATCCGGCTTTATGGGTGTTTGATTGTTGTCACGGATCTAGTGGTGATGGAAAAGAAAAATGGAGAATGGACAACTTCATCAAGATATTTCGATTAATTCAACAATGGATGGAAGGCCAACCCCGTTGGAATGTTATTCTATTGTTACATCATGGTTGAGTTGTGGATGAAAAATTCATTCAAGAAATGGGAGTACCAAATGGAGCAATTATTTGTCAGGGAATATGGGGATTTCATGATAACTATGGTAAAAGTCAAGGCAATGATGATATCAAGTATGGAACCAAAGTCATTGGAAAACTTGAAGAATTGGGTGATATCATACTTATTTTTCATTGCCTTCTAGGGGAAGATCTCACTATGAACTTTGTGCATTCACTAGAGTCACACTTGACTCGAATATTTAAGGATCAGAACCAAAAAGAAGGTGATGAGTCATTTAGAGATACGAATAGAAGTTCAATGACGTTGAAGAAATTGGACATTAGTGGCATGTGGCATAACTCATGCAATATCTTATATTTTGAAAAGTAAATTTCAAGGTTTTGAAATAGTTGTGATTGATGAAAATCAAGAACATACAACTCAATTGTCAAGTCTACTAAAGTGTTTTCTACAAATAGATGAGGTGCCTATAGAAGAAGCAGAAGCTTATGAAACTGAGGTCAATGTGCATATTGATGAAGAAGACATGCAAAGGAAAGAAAGACATGCTAGCATGTTTTCTGAAAGGGATGAATACTTTCATACTAGTGAGTCATATAGGATGTCTCAAGAATGTGGAACCTTAGGCAAAGGAGCTATACAAGATATGGACAAAGATGTGAGAATTGAATAAGATAATATCGGTGTTCAAGGAGAGGGACATGGAGCAAGATCAAGATGTACAATTGAGTCTTTGAAGAAAAGAAAGGCCAATCAATCATCTTATAAATCAGACAACGTGGAGGACTATGAAGGTGGAACCAATACATCTTCCACTGGCGAAAGATCTGAAGTAAAATCATTCTCATCAGGTACTGCAATTCATTCATTCAATGTAGAAGATTCATTAAAAGAGCAAGTATTTTTTGATGAAGAAAGGAGAAGAAGATTCTTATTTAAAATCTTTAGAGATGCCGCATGGTCTGGAGTATATCGTAGAGCTTAGCAGTCAGAGAGAATCAGCGGACGAATGTTCACTACAACCCATGCCAATTGATGCAATGATGCATCCTGATGATCCATGGTTTTTACTGTAAAACATCATTAGGAAAATGAACATTCCATTCGAGAGACCAACATTCTGTACAATTTGAGTAGTTAAATTATATTTTGTGTTGATGAATGCAGGACAAATAAAGCTTGCAATTATATGATTTGGTTATTATGTATATCTGCAATATGATATTAGTTGATGTTTATTTATGTATAAAATTATGACTTAATGTACTATAATGTATGTTGACGAAAAGAAGTGACAAAAGTCAAGGCCTTCACCCTTTTTTATTCAACATGCAACCTCTTATAATCAAAGTATGAATTATCTTACCATCAATTAGTAAAGTAGTCCATCATTCAAGGTTTTTAATTTTCACTACTAAAGTATGGTCAATTTGGAGCTACTATCATCTATTACAACAACCATTGTTCAATGTTGTTCAAGTTTTTCCAAAATTTTCATTCATAATTTGGTTATCTCCTAAAAGATTGTTCATATATTTCACCAAAACCTCTCCAAAAGTCCTTCATTATGATGAGGTATTATGAAACTGATTTGAATATTTTTTAATTACATTTAAAAGTAAAAAATTCAACTTAGTAATACAATAAGACACTCAATAATTTTGGTAAACTTTGATTGTGTGGATAGTAAGATACATTGCTTTTAAAGGTGCAAAGAACTTTATTTCTTCTTTGCGCAGACATAGTGAACGTAATTTCACTCAAAAGAAATACAAAATTTTCCACAATACAATGCAAAGTTTTAAGGGGGTTATATTTCACCTAAATTTTGATCTTTCCATGCCAAAATCACAAGTAATGGCGGTGTTTAGGATAAAGAAATTGGTCTTGCAATGAGGCGGAGTATGAAACATAACCGTTTTCTAAGCATTGCACTTTAATTTCATAACAAAATAGAGGATTGGTAGACCTAAAATCCAAAAAGGTAGATGAATGCATCATGTCTTATGTCATTAAGAGTCCTTACTTTATTGAAAATATGATATGATTAATTTCTATGCAATTTTAAAGCAAAACTATTCACGTTGTCAATAACATTTACTCATTTTCTCCTACCACACAAGATTAAACTATCCAACCCGAGAGTAGTATTATTCAGTTGTATAGTATCTTGCTTAACAACCCTAAAGTCTAGCTTTTGATGTTTTAAGCACCGAAATTTATTCCCTAAAAATCCAAAGAATAAAATAAAAAATATCCCCACAAAGACAACCCATGCTTCTATTTTCAATTGAAAAGTCAAAGAGAAGTATTAAAAAAATCTTTTTTTAAAACTTGCACAAACTGGAAGTGTACCTTGTAGGTACAAAGACCCCTATAAGGATCAAGTCAAATTTTGTAAGGCCATATATGAAATTGAGACAGTCTACTTCTATCACATTTAGTTCAATGGAACAAATTATCACAACATCTCTTGGTTTTACATAAACATGCATTTTGCACCGCAACATGAAACATGATCTCCTTATTTAGCCTGGTTGAGGGTTGGTCCATACCCAAGGCTTGGTAAGTTGATTGGCTCGACGCCTAACCCTAGCCCTCTAGCCCACAACCCGTTCCTAGCCCATGACGGTGTCGCCCCGCTACGACGCCCTCGCCACGTAGCCTGCCGGCCACGGTGGCCAAGCCCGCCATGTAACCTCTCCGCCACGCTGGACGCCTGCGACTGCCCGCCCGGTTTCGTCCTCCTCCAGTTCTCGTCCACCTCCCAAACCGTCGGTTTGAAGTTGAATCTGCCACTTCTTCGAGATCGCTCAACTACCTCAGCAATAAATTTAGATGGTTTGAAGATGGCCGCCACAAAATTAGTTCATAGTTTGATTGTTTTGGGGGGTGTTCTTGGTGGTGCATTTTGTTGTTCTTGTGGTCTTCGTGCATTTTGTTCTTGTTGTGCTTTGGATGTGTTATTGGCATGAACTTGGATTACTGTCCATTGTTTTGATCGGGTGTCGCACCGCATTCTTAATATGCTTCATTTACTCTCTCTCCCAAGTATGCAAGTTCTACCTTTGCTTGTGTGGTTTGGAAATTTGGTATACAACCTATCGAGAGTTCTTGAACCGATTTTAGCTTCTCCCTAAGAGTTCAAATTTCTTAAGTTTTTTCTTGCATTATGGACAAGGTGTTGGAGTTTAGAAATTCATGACTTGCACATAACCGAGGATAGTAGGGTGTCCATTCACGGGTAACTATAGAAGGTTCAAAATTTATAAATTTAGTGTTAAACAAGGTTTATGCTGTGAAGCCTGTTTTGGACAGGGTTTAGGGTTTTTGGACGTAGACCCCACTATTGATAGTATGGAGTGTGCCTAGGGTTACCAATCCGACATCCTTGGGGGTTTGAGAGCATCCTAGGACGTCCTATGACGAGGACGTTCTGACATCACGTCGAACGCAGCGTCCGGGGGGGGGTAAAATTCATTTCCGGGAGGCCCTAGTAAGTATTCTGGACCGTCAGATTCGACGAAGTGCCATGCGGCGAGATCTCAGCTGTCAAAATGCGACAGGTCGACCGATCTGTCCCTACCATCGGAGCGATCGGACGGCACCTCGGACGTCCGCCTGATCGGACGGCCAGTGGACCAATCGTACGGCCGCGATTTGAACGCATGGACGCACGACGGCCGTCCGATCAGGCCGATGGCCGCCCAGCGGTCCGATCGGGCGGCCGTCCGATTGGCCGTCCGATTGGAGTACGGACGGCCGTGGTGGCGGTCGGCCTCATGGCCGTCTGCCACCTCTCTCTCTCACTTTTTCTTTCCCCTCTCGAAATATATTTTTGAGTGGATGCGGAGTGGCTTTGGCTGGCATTTTTCCATCCATTGGCTCCTCATCTTTGAGAGGGAAAAAGTGATTCATATTGGGGGGGGAGGTTTTGCGGTTTTTTTTAAGTTTTTTAAGAACTTGTTCCAAACAGTTTTTTTCTTAAAGTTTTTTTTAAAACTTATTGTAAAAAGTTTTTTTTAAACTTCGATTGGCGGCAGGTTTAAGAAGATGCCGAAGGGCAAGAAGAAACAGAAGATTGCGGACTTTGGAGTAAAGCTTCATCCAATTCACGACGTTCCATCTGAGGCTTGCAAGAATTTCCTCATAGAACTGACCGTCAGATTCTATGAGATAAATTCTATTCGATCATTGGAGAGCAAGTACGTCAGATATAAAGATGAAGGCCCCGAGATGTTCCAGACGGACATGCGACAACACATGATGGACGCACTTCAAGCTCCGATGTGGAATACGGAGACCCAAAAGCGCGGGTTTTTGAAGTTCTTGGATGCCAGAGTGCACGATTCACTCTGGAATGCCAAGAACTTGTTGACCAAGTTTGGGAGGTTCAATCGCGCAGAGGATGAAGTTTTCAATGACGTGCTGTTGAAGGCGGATTTGTTCGTGGCCCAGATGAAGCCATTCGCCAAGAATCGAAATCGGCGTGGCTCCGTGGGATGGTGGAACTCAATAGAGGGGCACCAAGAAGACCTGCTACGTAAAGCCCATCTCATTGCGATTCCGCCAACAGCCGCGATTATACGAATGGACAATGCCAACAAGAGAGGTGGATACGCCACCATTCGCAAAGTCCGCATCGAGGGTGCTCCGGGCATTGAACCATTCTGGGAATTTGCCGCCAAATTGTCCAACCAATCAGAGACACGGCCGGATTTGGCAAAAGTAGAGCATCAGAACGAGTCAATGGCGGTGAGGATTCCACATCCGGGTGTCATCCGTTTCGTGGCCATTCATCCGGACAAGTACGAAGGCTATGCGTATTGGTGGAATGGCGGGACGATTCGAGAGATGTTGAACCGGGATATCGAGTTTGATGACGATGTCATTGTACATTTGAACTATGGGAGATTCCCCGATGATGAGATTATTCGATTTCAACAGTTGGTTTGTTTTCGCAAAAAACGAACCGAGCTTGCGTGGACGTTGTTGCATATCATGAACGAGGTCCACAAGAGCAACAATCTCCACAACGACTTGTCTCCGGACAATATCCTCCTTTACTTCCCTCCAGATGAATCGCGAGTGTATATTGGAGTATGCGATTGGGGCATAATGACGAAGGTTAACGAACCAAAGCAGTCTCTTTATACGTTCACAAAGCGTGAAGACATAGCCGAGACTCTACAAAAGCGATGGTGGCTGGATCCGCGGGTTGCGTACTTGCACAAACCAGATGCGGATGTGCAAATGATTCCGAAGTTGTCGATGGCTTCGGAGGAGTTCGCTACGGCCCGAATAGCGCAACGAATCAACGCGCGGACAATGTCCATAGACTACGAGAATCTGCAACGGGAATCTCGGAATCCCGTAGTATTCTCAAATCAAGAATTTGTGGATACATTTCATATGTACATGGAGAGAGTCTGCAACGAAAACCAAGAAAGGGCTGGAGGGTTGTTTCATATCATTACATGCTTCAGCGACACATACAACTAGCCAACGCCTCATGAGCATTATCGGTCAACGTATTAGTAATACATAGGTTTTACTTTATTCCTTTCGGCATTATTAGACTATACTAGATAGCATGTACATTTTAAAGTGACTATAACAATAGTCTTAGATTAATATGTATTGCATGCCTTTGAAATTTGGGCACAAGAAGTAAAAAAACCTTATTTCATATAGCCGTGCAAAGACCGACATTTTTTGAATTTTATATGGTTTAGGTTGTGGCATAGTTCCGATTTTTTAACTTATCTATGTGTTCTATTTCAAAATTCTTGTATTTCAGAATTTTTGTTAAAATTACCTCAAAATATCCTAATCCAACCTTATGATGATATTTCCCTACACACCAATTTTTAGAGGTAGAAAAGAACTGTAGCATATTCAAATCAAGTGCGCAAATACTGGAGTTTAAAAATTGCCATTCCACGATTTATTTTTTTGTAAACTAAATTTGATTTCAAATGATAATCCAAACCTAGGTTTAGGAAGGTTTTCACTACATGTTGTTGAAAAAGCAAAATGTGTAAAATATGTTGATCTCTAGGTTTTATGTAGAGAAGACATATATCAAATTTTACGAGTTTGGGTTCGAATTTTTTGGATAGATCATAGTGCCCATGGCACTAAAACATACATAACCTCAACCATTTTATGTTTCTTGAATATAATTTAGCATTTATAGAAATTACCCCCATTTGAAACGCCTCCTTAGACCCGACTCCCTACTCATACAACATGTCTCCTATATCCCCAAAGTTATCGTCACAGTTTTGCACCAAAAACACTTCAAAGTTGTTGGATTCTAGTGCAATGACCATAGAAGGAAACCAAAAGTTTGATTTCTAGTTATGACCGTAGGATCTCAATTCAGACTTATTAAAAAATATGTTCACAATATTTCAAAAACTTTGACCGCACACATTGAAAGATTATAGTGTGTGAAGTGAAGCAAATGGTTTAGGGTCTTCACTACGTTTAGTAGATCAGCAGACTTTGACTTTACCTGGTGTCAAAATTTTGAACTACACAAGGTCTAAATCCACTACCTTAAGCATGATGTTAGTTCCTTAGACAACAATTTTTTGAGGTAGAGGACATGTGTAGCGTATTCGAAACAGCTGTGGAAGTAGTGGAGGTTCAAACTTTGCCAATTCAAACTTTTTTTTCTTGTGAACTTAATGTGTTTTGGATTACTAATCCGAATTGTCAATAACAAGGTTTACACCACATATTAATGTGGAGAAAATAAAATGTAACAAATACAAAGATATGTAGGTTTTATGTGAAAATTAATAAGATCTTTTGGTACCTTGCCCGACAATGAGTGACAATGTGTGAAAATGTTCGACTTGGGTTGGTATGCTATTTAAAAAAAATTCAATGAAGAGAAGACTTGTTTTTTCAAGGGAACTGTGAAAAACATCGTTTCTCATAAGGTTTTCCATGACATTGTCATGTACATTCTTCTAAATATTTACACCTGAATCAGGTAGATAGAAAAGTTAAAAGTTCGATTCAAACTTTGCATGTTTAGGGTTCATGCACGCTTTGGCGACGCCCCCTTCCATCCAATTGTATTCTTTTGGTGTCCATCATCATATTATTGTTTCAAATGAGATTTCAAATGAGACACCTTACATGTCTTGTAAATGAATATCGCCATATATAACAAATTTGAAAACACAACCAACACTAACACACAAAAAACATGCATGAGATCGAATGTGATGAACATATTCTCTAGCCATAATCTACATCCAAAGTTAAGTCCCTAAAATGTTATTTTTAAATATACTCCAAAATGTCAAATTTTCAAAACTTTTGTAACAATTTTTTTGCTTACGTCCAAGAAGAAAACGCACCTAAGAAGCCCAAATCCGAAGTCCGAATTCCAAAAAAATGAATATTATGGAAGTTATTAACTCGCTGTTAAGTTAATTTTGCCAAAAAAACAGTTTCATCCACTGTGGATGAAATTCTATGCGGTGGAAGAAAAATCTCGTAGCGGATGAAAATTTCCGCATCAAATGAAAAACAGAGCAACAAATGAAAAACAAGCTGCGGATGAAAAAAAATTGCAGATGAAAAATCAGACTGCTAATGAAAATCAGACTGCGGTTTAAATTTTTGCAGCGGATGAAAATTAGACTGCGGATGAAATTTTGAAAAACAAATTATAATATTAAACTACATTACAATGGTTGGACTAGTGCGTTGCAAAGCAACCGCCAATCGCTAGTTTGCATCTATAGAAGTTTAGTAGTGGTTTGCGCTTGTTTTGCAACGCATTATAACAACCACTTTAATGAATTTTCTATATTATTTAATATTAAAAAAATATTCATTTCAAAATTACTTTAAAAAAATTGGAAGACTAGAGAAGGAGTGGGTTACAAACATTAAGTGTTTCTTAATAGTGTTTTAAGGAAGTTCAATGCCTAACTCCGTAGGTAGATTGCTACGACATATTTACTCGGACATCTAGAACCATAACAATTTAAAGCAATGAAGTATATGCAATCATTAATACAAACATGCATACATTAAATTGTAGAGGCATTCAAATATGAATAGCAAAAATGCTTATATTAAGATTTTGTTGTATTCATTGATATTGTATAATGTATTTGGTCTACTATTTCGTGTACTCTATGGAGTAATTTCCACACACTAAAATATCCTTAGACCAGAACTTATGGCCATACACAAAACATGTCAAATCATCACAACACAATACAACAACAAATCCGCACACATATTCACTGACTGTATCAATGCACTTTATCTACTAAACATCCAAATAACAAACCCTATCCTCTACAATAGCCATCTCGACCAAACTATTTTAATGTCGTTGGTCCACATGTTACAAAACTAAACACATATAACAACCCTTCACAAAGCTCTGCTCAAGCAAATATCGATGGAAACGAACAAGCAAATAAACTTGGAAAAGAGGTCCGCAAGAAAACGCATGAAAATGCCAAAAACTCGTACGAACATCCACATGCTACCCCATACTACTTCCAAAAAGAAGATTGGCCTCCTAAAGAGGATACCCTCGTTAAGGTTCCGGTTTTATTCTTGAACAAATATCTCAAGAAACAAGACCTCTATAACAACCTTGACACAATCAAATAGAACTTTCCTAATATAGAATAATGGGTGGGCAACAACAAAATAGACTATGAACTCTCTACGAATTCTTGGAAAAATCCCATCATCCCGAACTCACAAATAACATACGTCATCAAATTCCGTAATAGTCGATATTTGGGAAACGCCCGAAAACAACTCTTATTTGGAATAGAAAAATTCCCATATGTAACACGCTCTATATGCACTTTCTCATACCCCGACAAATCACTCCATGTTCTACTCAAAATGCCAAAACCATCACATACACTCCTTAATTGTCACAAGACATAACAAAGCAGTATGGGAAATTCGAAAACTATTTACCTTCCATAACAAATCACGATGATTTATCCTCATGAATGCCGGCACCTTTAATAACAAGTTACAACCCACAAGGAAATACGGTCCCCCCTTGGCTACTCCCGAGTCCCATGTACATGCGCAACTTAGCACTATCCCTCAAACACTAGACTCAAAGCCGACATACTTTGCATTCGGGGCCTACCATACAATGACCCTGCACCCGACCACATTAACCAAGAGTATACCATTCAATTCATCGAATTCACATATTGTAATGATAGATTCTCCCCGGGAACAATTGAAAACAAAATAAATGAATACCAACCCAACAACCCCTTATTAATGACATCGTTGCTCTCGGATGGAAAATGGACCCGCTTATTGTAATCACTATCGGTGCTCGTGCCACCACCTTTATCCCATCTATAAATATCCTTTTGAGATACCTTTAAAATCTCCATCGAAACAATTTCACACACTTTCAAAATTATTAACACTATTGCCATTCAACAGGCCATGTCCATTCTACTACACCAACGTAAAATGGAAAAGAAACCAAGCCCTCCCTGACAGGGTGTCTGGTGGGCATGGTCTTAGTGATGGAACGAACAGATTCTTTATTCACGCCGGCCCCTTCGCGGACCGGCGTTTCTCTTCTTGCTTTAACTTCTGGGTGAGAAATACTCAGGGAACTTTAGGGGTACAGGTTATAAAAAAAATTTGTTTAACATGTAATGATATGAAATACTCTTTAACTTTTATGAGGTGAATGAAAAGTTGGAATGTATAAAAATTTCTCATTCCACACATCCACTTATACTAAAAAATTATCAATAAAATTCATTTGGAAACACGTAGCATGTATTGTACATTCATCATCCACATTGACATGGCCGCAACGTAGAAATATTTAATAAACATCAATTTGAAGATCTTAAGACATGACCTTCTAAATTTACAAAATAGTCAACATTGTTCTCGCATGAAGACATTATCCACATGGATTACATTACACAAAGACCATGTATGATTAATCGGAATCTGAGTCAATATCACGTCTGTGACTTGGCCCAGCGCCACTTGAGTACGGCTCGCTTGAATAAACATCATAGAAGTTATTGTATTGCATGTTCATGTAGCGAGATTCGTCTTCAAGCCTGCGGATGTACTCGTTCTAGCTTTGTATTGTGGCTTCATGCATTTGTCTTTCAAACTCGGCATCTTCGTTCTGACGAGGTGGAAACGTTGATGGAGGTGTGTTGTCTCTCCCATCTAAGCTCCGGCCATATCCATCATAAGGATGGTCATATCCGTCGTAATAGACGTGTCCAGGGTTTGGAGTGTTGTGTTCTTCCTCTTTTCCGCGGGAATTACGACCAGACTCGTACGCATCCCTTGGATGCATTCGCATATAGCTCTGAGGGGTGTTGGTCCCTGTACCACAATGGCCGCCATCCAAAGAACGGCCATATCCATGGTGAGAACCGCCATATAGGTCGTAATAGACGGGTGCAGAGTTTGGGGTGTTGTATTCTTCCTCTTTTCCAGGGGAATTACGACCAGACTCGTATGTATCCCTTCGATGCGTTGGCGTATAGCTCTGAAGGGTGTTGGTCCCTGTACCACATTGGCCGCCTTCGTAGTAATGGTTGCCACTCCCCTTACCAAATGATACAGGCGCGGAATTACGACCAGACCCATACGTACCTCTTGGATGCGTTGGAATCTCGTTCTGAGGGGTGTTGGTCACTATACCACATTGGCCGCCTTCATAGTAATGGCTGCCATCCCCTCCACCAAATGTTACAGGCACGGAACCCATATCATTGCCACGATTGTGGTCGTTGTAGTTATGTCCCCCGTACTCTTCTGGAGGTGTCTAGCGTTGTTGGTGGGCATCGGAATCATCCCGGGATCTTCGGTTTGACCAACGTGGCCAACAATCACTCGGTTGATTCCAGGTGGTTGGTATAAAATAGGCGGTTCGATCCATCAGGCTGATATTGCGGCCCGCCACGGTGTGCCAGTCCACATCCTTGTGTAGGACAATTTCTGCCCAAACCATCGCCATGTTCGAATACAACATGATCTTCGGCCTCAAGTTGCGCACACCCACCGCAGCAGTGACGTCATGATGGCGGAAATGGCGGAAATGGTCGCTCAAACAATTGCTCGCTAGACCTTCCCGCCGCGGCCCCGATATCCTCGCTTGTGCCCTGGGCCACAACTTCATGAGGTGCTTCATCTTCACGTACCTCTTGCACATGGTGCAAGTCCACAACCTCTCTTCCTCATCCTGCCATCCATACTCCGCAACAACATCTGGATCGTTCGTTGCGTCCCAATCCATCTCGGGCGCTTTCCCCTTTGGAGCAACGAGCCGGTTGAACCTTGGCATCTTCCCTAACTAGAACAAACAATTAAATG
>OZ020522.1:18148646-18196084 GCA_963971425.1 Bryoerythrophyllum caledonicum | reverse complement strand
CGCGGCCGTCCGCAGCCATGGCAGTCGGATCGGTCTCGGCCGTCCGATCGGATCCGTCCGCAGTCCGTCCGCGGCCTCCACCGATCGGTCGGCCTCCCCTCTTCGCTCCTCCACTTCCTTACGCTCCCTCCCCTCCCAACTCTCTCCCCTCTCATCTCCCTTCCCTTGTCTTCGACTTCCTTTTCTGGAACGGTTGACTTTGCATGTGCAATCCAGATCTAGAGATCCAGTCACGTGCATTAATGGTCGGAAGAAAGTCGGGAAGATTTTATGCGCATTCACGAGGATATTCCATTGTGCGTGTGGAAGCAAAGATTTATATAGTTTCTTAATAATGGTTCCACTTAAAATATCTTACATGACATATAAGAGATGCTCGTTTCCTTTTTAATGTTCGACTCAGCAGGAGGAAAATGGAATGGCCCACGGGCACAATGTTCCAAGGGCCAAGGGTACATTGCCCACGGCATAGGCATAACTTTGTATGGGAGGATTTTTAGCCTCTACATGACTAAATCTCCTTCGCGGCGAGTTTTTGATTTTTTGCAGGTTTCTAGATTGCGAATATGAAGAAACAACTTTCGAAAAATTTATGTTACTTTGTCCCTGGAAGAGCTATTTGAATGTATTCATTTAATTTCTTTTTAGATTTCTGGTTTCAAATTTAGTCAAAAATAGGGAGCACGGTGTCATGGTGTAAATGAGTACATGATGTGAAAACATATATTAATATAGGAAAATAGGGGATATTGAATGGTCTAGGCCAACGGTGAAGATTTGACTAGTGAATTCATCCTCAATCACACGGTCATATTTTACCGGGCAAGCCTTATCTTGGAAATTATTCCTGCATCATGTCACCAGCTCAGGGTTCAAGAACATCAATTGGCTGTTACACTGCTAAAGTTTCAGCAGCCCCAAGACCACGCGTCACACTAACCGTTCAGGGAGTCTATGGGAATCGAACTCTAAATCAGTTTAGTGTGGCGGAACGCTCAGTCAGCCCGCTGAGCCGTGATCAATGTACGAAGATATCATCCAGTAGTATATAAGCATTTGTAGCATTGGGATTACCCAAAATATGTAAAAAATCAATCACGATTAGTAATATGTTTATAAGTTTGGGGTTTGTTATAATAGTTGGTAAATTAGTTTGAAAGTTGATATGAAAGGGTTATTTCGTACGTTTTTGTTAAATTAGTTGAAGTCTTTGTATTATTTAGGACTTAAATGTTTGATGTTAAGCTTTTAGATAAAGTTTGGCCTTAAAGTTTAGAGTTTAGTTCTAAATGTTTAAATAGAAAAGATAGAATTGAATATGCAAAAGATAGTGTAAAAAAAATATAGAATGATATGGCAAGGGATAGAAGGATAAGAAGGAGGTGGCAAAGGATAGAAGGAGGTGGCAAAGGATAGAAGGAGGTGGCAAAGGATAGACGGAGGTGGCAAGGGATGGAGGAGGGATCGGTTTTGGATGAAAGTCCTTCTTCCATTCGCCGATTCTCATGACCAATGAGAATCAAGGGGGCTGTCCGCGGCCTTATCAAACGTTTCAGCAACTTTGAAGGAAGCATTTGATCAAACAAGGCCATATTCGAGTAGTTTGGATTTTGGGCTATACTTTGGGTACAAAAAACATAGGATTTGGAGTTGGGATTAAGAAGTTATGAGCGTTTGAAGTTAGGGGCAATTTGGGAACCTACTGCCACTCTTTTGAGCATCTCGAGAGTTTCAAGAAAGCTTTTGGAGATCGGGAGGAGTGACTTCAAAGGTGTTTTCAAGCTCTACCTTTTTCATGGAAGAATTGAAGGATTTAAAGTTTTTATGCAGGAGATATTTGGAGCTGAACAACGCACAAATATTTTCTAAGATTGTAAGTATATCGCTTTGATGTTGGTGACGGTTTTGGCCATATCTTTGGCTTCTTGACAAATTTTTGACTAAGACTTTTCAAGAAGGTGGTTTATTATGCTCTCAAGCAATATCTCAAGTTTCATAGCGTTTGAAGCTTTTTCTTGGGAGTTATGAAGATTTTGGTGCACCGGTGTTTGTAAACAAGGTTTTAGAGAGGTTGTAGGTATTTCGGTGATATCTCAAGATCCGTGAGGTATCTACGGTTGAAACTTTGTGTAACTCTTTTTAATAGTATATTAGTCATACTGCTGAAGTTTGGATCTATTTAAACGGTTGGATTATGAGATACAAGCTCTTAGGATTCGGATTAGTTTCATTTCCTAAGGCTTGTAAAATTATATAGTTTTCTTAGATAGTTGGGTTTCTTTGTCCTATAAGGACTTGTAAATTGAAGTGATTGTCTCTTGAAAAATACAATCATCATATATATTTAGAGTTTCTCTTATCAAAAACTTGATTGAATAAAAGTGGCAGCCAGAAATCCCATATTTTCTTGGAACATAAACTCTCTACCACGACAGCGCCAAACATACATCTAGATTATTTCTTTCATTGATAGTTGTCAACGGCATGGGCCAACACAAATGGAAGCAATTGCTTCCTCAATTTTAACATGTACAGTGGGGTACCAATCAAAATGTCGTTTTTGAATTCGCAGTGAGAAAAATTTCAGTACTCCCAACTTTGAAAGCCTCTTGAGAGCTCAAAAATTGGTATTTTACCACGAAAGTTCTATTAAAGAATTTTCTTTAAGATAGTTACACGTATGCCAAATTTCAAGGCCAAAACATTCACCGAAAAAAAATTATTCAAAATCTACCAACATTGGTAGCTGTGGAAATTTTTTCACTGCTGCCAACTTTGACAGCCTCCCAAAGGTTGAATTATTTTCTTTTTTCCATGAAATTATTGGAACAAAAACCTCCATACGTCAATAAGATATGATAAAAATTTCAAGGCCAAAAGATTAATAAAAAAAAAGAAATCCACAATCTACCAACATGTGTAGTTGTGGGAAACAATGGGGGAAACCATTTCATTGCTACCAACTTTGACACCCTCCCAATGGTTGAGAAATTGTCTATTTACCATGAAATTTTTGGCATAACATGCTTTTTATGATAACAACATTCATGCCAAATTTCAAGGTCAAAAAATTTATACAAAAAAATATTTACAATCTACCAACGTGTATGTCCTCCATTTGCCTCAATCACTGCTTGTAACCTAGAGGGCATAGAATGACATAGTTGAAGGAGCTTTGTACCATTGATTAACCTCCACTCTCTTTCAATAACTACCTTCAAGTCATCTAAATTTTTTGGACATATTGGGCCATGTTGCACAGCATCTTTCAAAATTATCCAAAGGTTCTCAATTGGATTGAGATCGGGAGAATTTGCAGGCCAATTGAGCTTCTCTAAAAGGTGTGTTTGTCTCCATTCTTCACATACTTTGCTACGATAGACAGGTGCGCCATCTTCCATGAGCAATCCCTGTGGCACTCTACTCATAAAATGAAGCAAGTCTTTGAGATGTGACAAGTGCACACAACTAAATCTGGCTATCCTTGATTTTTTTGAGAAGCATTTATGTATAGAGATTGCATTATCTGGAGAATTTCAATCTAGAAGCATGATTGTCTGACATACTTCAACAATTTCAATGTCTTTAATAAAAGGCATCTCACAACTACACACATTGGTAGATTGTAAATGTTTTTTTTGTATAAATTTTTTGACCTTGAAATTTGGCATGAATGTTGTTATCATAAAAAGCATGTTATGCCAAAAATTTCATGGTAAATAGACAATTTCTCAACCATTGGGAGGGTGTCAAAGTTGGTAGCAATGAAATGGTTTCCCCCATTGTTTCCCACAACTACACATGTTGGTAGATTGTGGATTTCTTTTTTTTTATTAATCTTTTGGCCTTGAAATTTTTATCATATCTTATTGACATATGGAGGTTTTTGTTCCAATAATTCCATGGCAAAAAAAAAATAATTCAATCTTTGGGAGGCTGTCAAAGTTGGCAGCAGTGAAAAAATTTCCACAGCTACCAATGTTGGTAGATTTTGAATAACTTTTTTTGGTGAGTGTTTTGGCCTTGAAATTTGGCATACATGTGATTAACTTAAAGACTATTCTTTGGTAAAAAATTTGTGGTAAAATACCAATTTTTGAGCTCTCATGAGGCTTTCAAAGTTGGCAATACTGAAATTTTTCTCACTGTGAATTCAAAAACAACATTTTGATTGGTACCCCACTGTACACTGCACAATCAAGTGGTGGAAAGTTGCCGTTGATGTTTAATTTATGTTGATGTTACAATTGAGGACGAGATGACTATTACATTGGAAATTTAATGACTATCAGCATTGGACCGACCAAGGACAAACTTTGGATTGGCCAAGTGTGGAATTGCCATTGGATCGATTAAAGAAGGCTTTAAATTAATTAAGTATGGAGGCTTACCATTGGAACGATCAATGACGAACTTTGAATTGACCAAGTGTCGATTTGCTATTGAACTCACCAAATAAGAGTCTTGGTTTAGCACAATGACAACTTTCCATTGGACCGAATGGTGAAGAGTTTGTTTTCGACCATATTGTGTCTTTTCATTGGATTGATCCCGCAAAGATTTTTGTGTTGGCCAATTGTGTGGTGGCTTCTTTTTTATCAATTCTTGGATTTATTGTAGTATTAATAGGTTAGAAGTTGGGGTTAGAGTATTAGTGTATAAGGTTAAAGTTTAAAGAGTTTGAAAGTGTCTTCTAAGTATTTATAAGTGCTTAAAAGTTAGAGGGTGTTGAGGCTTGTTGGAGAGTTGAAGAAATGCACAATGCATCAAGCTTATATATTCTTCTTCAAGCTAAGGTGGAGCGACCCATAACCGCACTTCCACTCAAAATCAATCTATGGAAGATGCATAAAATGGTGAATTGTAACAGAATTAATCTCAAAAATTGTAACAAAAAAAAATCAATATAGGATCATGAAGGTGTGCAATTATGGGTTGATCCACCATACTCAAATTTGTCATTGATGGCTTTGCTCAAAAGTCTCAGAAGGGCAATGCGATTTTGGATCATGTACATGTTAGTTATGCATTCCATGTCTTCTCTCTTTTACTCATTGTCACTTCTTAGCTTTGGGCAAAAGAGGGCACAAAATCCTATCTAACTTATGACAAGTACCACATACTCCATAGTACATTTATGGAATTTGATGGATTGTGGGCTTTTAAATTTTGTATTAATTTAGCACCTTTGAATTCAATTTGAAACTTTGGTTGTTGTACTTTGTTTCTAATTCTTTATATTTCTACATAATCTCATTTCACATACAATTTGATTTTAGACCCCATTTGGATTAACCCCTAAATTATCAAGCCATATTCAAACCAAAAACACTTCAAAACTCTCGTCTCGGTGCAATGAGTAAGAAAGAAAACCAAAGGTTTTATTTCTAGTATTAACCATAGGATCTCAATCAAGACTTATTAGGTAACATACGCACAAAATTTCATGAAATTTGACTGCACGGATTGAAAGATTATAGTGTTCAAAATTCATGAAAGGGTTCATTTTCTTTCATGCGTTTAGTGGATCAACAGATTTCGACTTCACTTAGAGTCCAATTTTGCACTACACAGGGTCTAAATTCATTACCATCATGTCATGCATGATATTAGTTCCTTGTACACCAATTTTTAGAGGTAACAAACGGTGTAGCATATTCAAAAAAATTGTGCAAGGAGTAAAGGTTCAAAAATTGTCAATCCACGTTTTATTTCTTTGTGAACTTAGCATGTTTAAGAATGAGAATCCAAATAGTCAATGCAAAGGTTCACACCACATAATGCTGCAAAAAAAATAAAAGGTAAAAAATATGATGATCTCAAAGTTTTATGTGGAAAGGAAGAAGATTTTTTGGTACCTTGCCTGACAATGTGAGATTTTTGGAGTTTCCGGACGTGCACGCTCTCCCCATTTGAACTTCAACCCTATAACTTTTTCATTAAATGTTGGATTGAGGAAAACATTGGACTCACACAAAGCTTTTAGTAATGTCGATATATAGTAAAATTTTCAAAAAATAATGTTATAGATTGACACGGAGGAACTTGTCTGAACCTTCAAGAGTTTCCAAGGGGACTCTTTGTAATTTATGGATTAAAAGAACGGTTTTGGGTCGCTCCACCTAATAAAGAAGGCAATATTTTATATCTTGCGTCTTGTTTGAATCAGTTTCTTGAAGAGAGACTTTGAGGTGTTTCAAGATGCAAGCTAATCTACTTGTGAGAGGTAGTTTTGAGCAAGTTACTAAATGGAGCAAAGAAAAAAGAGCCATGAAGTGAAAGAAATCCAAGGAACTTATAGTTTGAAAATAGTAATTTTGAAGGTTTGGTTCTCCGTGGATTTAAGAGCTACAACAACAAGATTTGAAGAGTAAATTCTTTATAATGTTGTTGATGTTGCATCAATATCTCAAGTTTCTATCATACATGAGCTAGGAATTACGCTAGTCAAAGTTACTAGAGGTTTAAAGGAGTGTTAAGGTAGAAATATTGGTTGAAGTTGGATCCATGAAAACACAATAACTACCATAGAAATGAACTATGTGCTAAGTGGATGCACAACAATCTTCATGACACGACATGGATTTGAAAAGTAAGTATTGTTTGAATGGGCAATATGACACCACGCATTCTTCCCAATTTAAATGGTTTATTCTTCCATAGTAAAAGTAAAAAGAAGTTTTCTTGGATTCCCTTGTGACCAAAGTGACTTGTAATCCGCTTACAAGACTTGAATGTACCCAGACAAGATCATTCACCCGTGAATCCAAATAGCTCTACATATGTGATTTTTTTCATGGGATGGGTTGTAAAGATAAAGACGTTGCATGAATAGAGTATGTTGTAGTGTAAGAAGGTATCTTAGAGATGTGGCAACTCAGCCGAGGTCAATATTTTTTACGAGTATGATCTACAAAGTTGGAGGTATCATTTTCCTCTAACTTATAAATTTGTCATCTACACACCAAAATCCCCGTATCATGAGGTTTATGACAATTCACTTTTCCACTCTAACACGAGTGTTTGCATGAAGGTTTATCAAGCACCAAAAAACTTATCAACTTAGAAAACAAATTAATTATAGGCCTCTATAAAGAATAGGAAGCAGTGACCTTGTCGAGAGTCTTCGTATGGATGAAGGTCATTCTTGAACAAAGTTAGAGCACACATGCATGATAAACCAAGACCGACACTTTCAACTGTTGGGCAGTGTCAGAATCTATAATTAATAAGTTCATCTATATTTGAAGGGCGAGCATATTCCATTGTAAAAAAAACTTTCTAGACCAACATAACTCGGTTCCAAACAATTGGTCTTTTACAAGCCTAATATTTAGGTAAGGAAAAGATAATCTAGACTATAAGGCCAACAACCTCTAGAATGTGGTTGAAATGATTCTAAGCGAAACCTCTAGAGTAGATGGAGGATGGAGGTACTAGGTTCTATCCATTTGACAGGAAACCCCCCCCCCCGCTCAGACTTACCAGGTGGGGGAGGAGGTGGTGGGGCCAAAACCTGGCCCCTATTTTTGTTTTTGGATGGGGTCCTAAATTTAGACAAAGGGAGACCTACTGACTGAATTGGGGCCGTGGGCCCCAATTTCGTTTTTAAAAAAGCCAAAAAAAGCCTCTGACCCCCCCCCCAAAATGGGAGGGCCAGAAAAATGAGCCCATGTAATTAAGACGGGGCCCCACCTCGGGTAAGCCCGAGCTTGGGGGGTTTCCTGTCCGTGCCAGGTTCTATGGCCTTCAAAACTCACTTGGTGATCAAGGCAGTAGTAGCATCTTCAATATTGATCAAATTAATACCTCCATTTTTGCATGTTTGACAGCAATTTAAACCTGCGAGGTACAAACCAAGTTTGAGCATGTTCCTTAAAATCTAAATTTGAATATAAATTTTTGAAAATCTTAGTAAGAATAATAATATGTGTAATCTTTGTTGGGATGTTTTCTTTCTTTTTCTTGGATTTATAGAAATAAAATCATGGTGCTTTAAACATAAAAGCTCTAGTTTGGGGAAGCTAGGCAAATTACTGTAGATGTGAATTGTAGCACTGTAGAGAAAAATAGTGCATTTTTTGGAGGCAGATGTGAATTGTAATACTCTAGAGAAAAATAGTGCATTTTTTGGAGGCAAGTAGCAGTAAAGGAAAGTTCTTCGTAACCCTCGTTGATTTTATTAAAACCATATAAATTGAAGATTAAAATATTTTTTGAATGGTTATTATATTTATATAATAAGGCATACTCATTGTTTGGATTTTAGATCTTATAATCCGTATCTTGAGTCAAAATACATTAGCCATGTCCGTGTGGGGAAAAGAAAAACTATACTGCACTCTTCATATGCATGCATCTGATAATCCGTACGGTCGACATTTACCAAAAAAATTAAAGTCTTCTTTAAGCAGTGAATTTGATGATCCTGCGGTTGAAGATAGTAAACAGTTGTTTTATCTCCAAAGAACTAGAGTCCCCTCAAGGGACACTTTGAGCTTCAATTGAGTCCCTCAATTTCAATTTTGGCATGATTTTTAGAGATTTTTTATTGAATGGGCTACTTATTAATAGCTTTCTGTCGACATCATTTTTGTAGAAATCCAACTTACGGTTCAAAAGTTACAAACATTTTTTAGTAGCACACACAAATAGTGTTACAGTAGCGGTTTGATGTGGCATATATCAAACCTTTAAGTGTAGCAAAACTTTAATTAATTCTAAATTCAGTAGAAAATCTAGTTTTAGTCCGTTTAAAAACAAGAACAAAGAGTCCTCTTGGGAAGGGAATGCAAATCTTTGCATCTATTGTACAAATTTTTGAATTAAAAAAATATGAGAAAGATAATATGATATGTGCAAAACTTGTTAGTGTATTGGTGATTCTCAGCACATAGTTGCATTGCAAGATTTTTGAGGACATCTTATACCCCTCTTCTATTTCTAAAATTTGGTGCACATGTGCCTAACATGATCTTGTTAAAGTTAAAATTAGAAATTCATGGCCCGTAGTGCAAAAATTTGCAATAGAAGGTGGACAAAGTTTGTTGTAGGTGTTTAGTATGACCTCAAGAAGAGTTTACATTTCACTTCAAAGGCTTATATCTTTCAATCTGTGCGGCCAAACTGAACAAATGTTTTACCATGCACACTTGTACAATCCTAGTACAAGATCTTAAGGTTAGATATATAAAAATTGTGTTGATTTGCATTTTGTGTCGGATGCATTGAAACTTGCAATTTTCAATGAGTTTGGGTGCTAAAATGTCACGATCCTTTAGGGGTTAAATAAGCCTTGCAACATCTCATCTTAGACATGCAGCTTTGTGAAATATAGTCTCCGTCTTCTAGAGTTAATCTTTGTAGAGCTTCAACACAAAAGTTTCTTAGATATGTATGGTAGAGGCACCCAATTCCGATCACTTAAGCCAGTTGAGGACTCAAATGACATTGTATGTCAAAAACATTTATGTAGAAAGATGCGGAATTAGGAATGAAATTCAAAAAATATTTTTTCAAATTTAATCAAAAAGATTTGGAATTGATATAGAATTTAAAAGCCAAAAAACCACCGGAGCCCATAATCAAACTGTAGAGTAGGTGAGATTTAGTGCCCTCCTTTGCCCAATGCCAACAAGTGAGAGTAGGTAAAAAGAGAGAGGACATGCCATGGATAACCAACTTATGGAAGGTACCCAATGCCGATCGGCCTTGTTCAACTTTCGAGGCAAGGCCACCAATGAGAGCTCAATTGAGATGGAGCAACCCAAAATTGCACACTTCATGACCCAATGCCGATAATGACTGTTATTTTCAGATTTTGAGTTATTGGTTTTGGGTCACTTCATGCACTATTTCATGCATTTGCCATTTTCATGCACCATGCCATGCATACTCTACTGATAAAATTTGGGTGGCCCATCGGAATTGGGTGCCTCTACCCTAATTGTACAAGAATTTGTCTAATGTGCCAATGGATTGGAGAACCGCATTCCAAACTAAGCTCCTCGTTGACTTCGTCATTGTCTGCCCGGCTAATCCGAAGTTGTTCATACCTACAAATTATATTAGCCCCTAAAGGACCACGCCCAATTTTGCTACAAAAATACTAGTGCACAACTCCAACTGCCAAAAAGAGGCATGAAAATCACATTTTAAAGTGAAAGTTTCAACTTTTAACCATAAGATCTTAAAACAGTCTTGTACATGAACAAGCCATATTTTTTTTTATTGCAATCCACTCCATGGATATGAAGATTAATAATAGCTTTTGAAGTGCAAGAAGAAGTTTGTTTCTTCCCTTACCCAACGATGTGTGAATTTTTTTGACTTGGGTTAAATGCTATTTACACTAAATACCAAAAAAATGACATCTTCACAATAGTAATATTCTTTATAAGTATGAAAAATATTAATCTCAACAGAACCTTCTAGAAAAATATTGGAGTTGCTACTAAAGGTAATAATTTTGGAGCCACTTAGACTAGCAAAACTCTCTTTTTGAAAGCTTGTTGTGAAAAAAAAATAAAAAAATCCCACAAAGCTACTACCATGCCCCATCTTCGTTTAAAATTCGAAAATTCCTAATCGAAATTGAGACTGTAGAAACATGCCCAAAATGAAAAATGCCCCCCCCCCCCAAAAAGAGAAAAATTGTTCCTTTGGGGGTTAGTGTAAAATGAGAGAACAACAAAATCAGAGCTGACTTTGCCATTGTCTGCCCGGCAAATCCCAAGTTGTTCATACCTACAAATTTGATTAGTGTAAAAGAGAGACAAATTTACTTGTGTCAAAAACAAATAAAAATAAAAATAAAAGAGAGACAACAAAGTACCGGTTTACTTGTGGAAAAAAAACAAAAAAACAAAATGAGAGAGAGTCAACAAAATTATATAAAGAATGCCATATCAATAGTAGAAGTTCGTTAGAAGATCCAGTGGCATAAGTTCAAACAGAGGAGCCTCGAGATAGCAGCACCTTGCCAAAATCCACTCCAATTTAGACTACCCCCACCAAATCGCTGCCAATTTAGCGCCTCCAGATTAGAACCGGCTAAATTCTCCCCTCAACATCGCCAAAGCCCTAGAATCATGTTCCAAATTATAACAAACCACCTCAAATTCCTCAACCAAGTGGCCCTTCCTTTTAAAAAAAAAACATAGGGGCCCATTTAGATAGCCCATTTAGATAAGTCCTTTGAGGAATTAGAATGCACTTCTCATCTCTCCAGGCTTTGCTCATGAGAATAGGTGTTTTTTTTAAAACCTTTCGAGGCCCTCATCCCCTGATTCCTCCCTTATTTGCCATTGTTGGGGTGTTTTATTTGTCACTTAACGGTACCTTGTTTAATCAGCTCCCAATCAGAAAATTAAACGATCTGTTTGTTCCCTTTTTTTGTGTCAAATTGTTTTAAAAAAGAATTATGTCCATTTCTCAGCAGCTTCTATTGCTTTGGAATCCTAATTTTTGACAGGGAATGTGAGATCAAATTTTACTTCTTTGCAATTTAAATTTTGGTTTTTATTGTGCAAGAGAAGAAGAAAGAAAATAACCGTTATACGACCCATGTGTATTGTATATACGGTCACGTATTTTACTACGTAGAATAGAAAAAGATGTATGAAAATTTAGCATGTCAACTTGTAATTTTGGATTGAAGATTCTTCAATTGACCTTCATTTCAATATGTGAAACTTATTATGTTTGAATATGACTCCATACAATGTGTAGAATATTGTGGCCACCAATAGGTCGTTCCAATGTTGAAGGGTTAAAGTTCTAAGAAGCCACATTTGGGTTGCAACTTGATGTTTTTAGTGTATTTGACATACAAGTTGTGGGACTTGCTGTATTATATACAATAGCTACAAAAGTTTGTATCTAAGCTGAGTCAGATCCAATGACACATGGCACTTCAAATTTAGATCATTATTGCACCTAGTACATGTCTAAGAAGTTGCAGAATGGTCACGTATTCTACATGTATACGGTGTCATATATGAACATGGTAAGGTCCAGATATTGAGAAGACCTCCAAATGAAAGATGTTAGTTGAAAATTTTTCAATCCAAAGGTGTATGTCTTGCTAAATCTCAATACATACTTTGTATTTTAAGAGTAAAATATGTGACCGCATATGTGGTCCCCACTAGACTTTCAAGGCTTTAGCGTAACCGTAGTGCTCACTCGAACGGGCACGCCATAGGTGTCGTAAACCTCCCCAAATGTAGATGTTTTTTCCACCCCAAAGGTTGTTGGGAGGACAAAAGGGGGCAATTCCACGCCAACGACCCGTGGAGCTTGCAAGCACAACATTAAGCGTTGACTGGATCTAGTGCGACATGCGTCACAAGGTGGGGATCGGTTGTGGTGTGAGGGCGGCATGTAGCAGAAGTAATTTTTGGTGGAGTACCCTCCCAACAACACGGTGCAGCAAGAGCATGGTCTGCCCCACATTGTCTACTTCCTTGCCGTGGGCAACACCGGGTAGAGCGGTCCACGTGCTCTAGTAGAACTATTTTAAAATCTAAGAAAGACAAATATTCCTGAGTTGGGTCACTTAGCTTTAAAGGAAGATAAGGGACATAAGCATAAGCAAAACAAAAGGTTCAACCACCTTTTCCCTTTTTGTCTTTTTTCAGGTTTCAAAGAATTACAACTGTAGCTAGAAATCAGAAGAAAATTATTGTGAATTGCAAACTTAATGTTATCAATGCAAAATGCATTTTCAGCGCCTTCAAAAAAATCCCTCCATTCTGGTACGCTCACTATATCTAAAATCATGATTTTCAACAATAAAATGACTCCCCTTTCTTCCTTTCACTTTAGAAGGGTTGCCTTTTATAAGGTAAGCCCCCAAAACCAACAAAAACCCATAGCCAATGCCTATAAAATTGGGGTATATCCAACCCTCTTCCATCCCATTACCACCAACTCAGCTCCAAATGGAGGTTTGCTATTAGTCGAGACCCTTACTTTTGGTCGTTGGTTATGGGGGGTACCTACTGTTGGCCACCCACTTAACATGGCTGCACAATTTGAAAATTCATAACTAATTCAGTTTTCATCCAAAAAAAATATGGAATCACTTGGGTTGGAATTGTAATTCAATTGGCTATCACTGAAAAATAAAAGTATAATTATCTCCTCTCTCCATACATGCACATTCTATAACTTGTCCGTTTTAGGGGGGCTTACCTTAAATGAAATAAGGTAAGGGTCTCTTGATCCGACCCTGTTTCTTAAACCGTCCTCTAACTCAGAGTACCTACAGTGTACCTACAGTGTACATGTCAGAGGGGGACGGTTTAAGAAACAGGGTCGGATCAAGAGATCCTTACCTTAGCTTGAACATGGTCCATGTTAAACAAATTGTTGCAATTTGAGCACTATACGGTACATAATAGCTCGAAATATAATTCTTAATTTTATTTGCACACGTAAACTCGAAACATTCTGGAAAATGTAGTGATGATGGTTGTTGTTTTATATTTGTTTTTTACTTTACTTGATTATGCTTTTTTTAAAAATTTAAAAAAATGACACAAGTAAAGGAAAACTTTACTGCAAGGGTAATTATGGTTAAAATCTTCAAAGAGCTGATGCTTCATGTTCTTTTCAGAGTTCAAAAGTGAGGGAACATGCCAGAATTACAAATGGTAATTAACACCTGTTGCGCTGTCAAAATAAGTTTTCAAAAACAAATTGCATGGTTTTGACTGGGTCATAAGCTGCTATTAATGAACTGCAAAGTTTTACTTGAGTAATTACTTATTGAATTTAGTAATCTTGTCATTAACTTGGTCTTCATCGTTAAATTAAGCCATGCAAACATGCACCTGGCTACTAGATTTTTATTTATTTTCAATTATAATTGATCTCTTACTCTTTTTTTTTGTTTTTTTTTTTTTGACACAAGCAAAGAGAACCTTTAATGCGAAGGGAAACCCTTACTGCAAAGGGAAATACTCCTTTTCTTTTTGAAGGACAAGTTTGTGGGCTCATATGTACGGTCACGTATTTTACTCTTAACATACAAAACATGTACTAAAATTTAGCAAGACACACATTTTGGATTGAAGATTCTTCTACTAACATCTTTCATTTGGAGGTCATTTCATTATCCGAACCTTGGCATGCTCAAATACGACACCATACATGTAGGATACATAACCATTTTGCAACTTCTCAAGCATGTAGTAGGTGCAATAATGATGTGAATTGAAATTGTCATGTGTCATTGGATCGGGTTCAACACAAATACAAACTTTGGTAACTATCATACGTATACATCAAGTCATATACCTTGTTTGTCAAATACCTATAAAACATCATGTTGCAACCCAAATGTGGCTTCTGTGACCTTTAAGGGTTAACAATAGAGATAATTATATAGTATGGACAAAAGAGGAAAAATTTGGAAACACGGCATACAATTCCTCCACCTTCTTAAAACTCCCTAGAGTCAGTTCCATTTACAACAACCATGTTTGTTTGCTTGCTATAAGGAGCAATTTTTATAATAATATGACTTTGGTATCAGAATGTGCATTGTAAGGAGGGTATGTAGAGGGACATATAACAAAATGGTTGTTGTAAGAGATGCTCTTGTAGAGGGAAATGACTATGTTTGTAACTCATGATCTAAATAGGTATTGAAATTATACCCATAGCCTATAGAACCTATGACCACCTCCTTGTATGAGGGGAGCTCCCCAAATCTAGCCATGTTTCCCCACATCTACACCCACTAAATCTCAAGGGCTTATAAGACCACATCATGTATTGCATGACAAACCTTGTGATTTCAAATAATATAGTACTATGAGGTTTCCAACCCCTCACATTACAATTATCTCTAGGTGTTATATAATATAATTTTCTCATACTTAATAAGTAGCCCAAAATCAATTTTTGTTTACATGTTGGATCTAGAGGGAAGATACTGTAAGTTATTACCTCTTTTTCATTTTAAAATAGGCCCAAATAATTATAAATTTTGATAATCAACTTAGAGAGAGAAAAAGGTAACTAATATATAAAATACAACATGACTTCTCTTTCTTCTTTATCATAGGCAACTAAAATAATGTGAATTTATCAATAGAGACCACCAAGCTCTTCTCCATTCAATAAAGGATTCTAGCCACATAACCCTTTAGCGCTCAAGTCATGTTTCTTCAAAACCAAGATATGTGTTTTTTTCTTTTTCTTTCAACTAAGGGGCGGTTTACAGTACGGACCAAGAACTCATCCCATGACCCTCTTAAATCTGTGATTGGCTCCATCAACTCGTCCCGGGATGACTTGGGTTTACATTAGGAGGAAAAAAGAAAAGTGACCAAAGGAGTTGAGGTCCTCAAAAGGCCTAGAAATAGGCCTAATGGATAATGTTGGAGGGTCCCCCGGATTTTGCGGCGAGAGAGGCTAAATGGGTTCTCTCGTTGCTGAAATGAAGAGACCTTGGGCCTGAAATGTTGTTTTATAATTTATAAATTGTTTTTTTTTGTTTTTTTTTGTTTTTTTTTTGTTTTTTTTTTGGGTTGAGATGGGGCCTAACGTTATTGTAGATACAATGGCGGCCACCTTTTTTGTCTTTTTGGCTTGTTTTATTTTCTTTGTTATCTTAGGCAATACTGCCTTTTTTAGGCATTCATTAAAAAAATCAGCACACCCACTTTTTAGTACATGGTCATTCCTCCCGGTCCAAGTTCGGTTTACACTTTGTGAGAGGCCCAAGGGCTTTAAAAATGACATTTTTATGAAGTGTGACCATGAAGTGTGACCATGGAATTAATCCATTTTCCTTGGTCACGGCTCTTGGTTTATAGTGTAAACCGCCCCTAACTTCTATGGAAATATAATGCCAAATTTTAGTATCCAACCTTACAAATATGCACTATGTCAATAGCTTTGCATTGACATATCATATGTGAAGAAAACATTTATACATGATTATTGATGATTTTCTTTACTATTGTCTACTTGACTGTATATAATAATGTTTCAAACTTATACAAATTAAAAAAAAAAATTGTTTGCAATGAGAGAAATCAACAATCACAAAACAATGAAGAATTTCTGAAAGACAAATTTTGATCAAAATTGAAGACCAAAATCATTTTGCATGTGTATGAAACACAACATAGTGTGCGGCATGGTATTCACTGTATTTAGTGTATTTGATGTACATTGTGTTATATTCCTAACTTTTCCAAGAGTTCTATTACTCCAAATCATGATCCGGTTTTTGCAAAGTGTTCATGTAATAGAGTTTTCCTGAAAGTCTAAGTTTTAAAGGTGGCTACCTTGTGTGAGCCAAAAAGACCCGGTGCAGCATCCTTTAAGGACCTTGTGTCTTTTTCTATTCACCAAAGCAGGGTGAGATTTAAATACGGCAATAATTGGAGGGTGAAAATTCTCGCCCTCCATATTTTATGGGCCACGCGCATGGAACAAGCTAATGTAACCAAATTAGTAATTTGGAGTCACCAATGACACCTTGCATCTATGTTTGGACGGTGACTATGCTTAGATGATTAACGCTGTAGCATGTTGGTTGGCTGGCAAAGGACCATAATTTATGGAATAAACCCCAAAGTTAACCAAACCACCATGTTTCTCAAAAACAAGTGGACTTTCAGGTGTACAATCCCTAGTATTAGCGTTTTGGGGTAACAGTCAGGGTTTAAATCCCAAGTACTTTCAGGAAAACTCCAATGTGTGTGTAAATCTAAACTTCACATTTCACGACCTAATTCTTCATGGATTTCATGCAAATTGAGTTTTAACACCTCTAGAGTCCCATTTTGAGTCCCATGGACACTAAAGGGTCAATCAAGATCTTAAGTGAGAGACCACCACACTCTTCCCCATTGGAACAACTCACCCTTGTCTAAACTTCTATCCATGTTGAACATATTGGAAATAATTATGTTTTGAGTTGGACAAAATGAACTTGCATCTAAATTTGAAGATGGTCCTTGTCCAAATCCATCCAAGTTCCATGAATTCTTTATCATCTCTTTGCACTCTTGTGCAAAGGCTAAGTCGTACGAGTGGAATAATATATAGAATTTATTTAAAGAAAAAATAATAAAGAGATCATAAACATGATAATACGATCTATCATTATTGATAAATATAAAATTGAAATAAAAACTAAACAATAAATCCATTGGAGTTATAAAAAATTTAATCAACAATAGAAATGGCCTGAATTTTGAGAAAGGTTGTGTAGTTGAACTCTTTGAAGAAGAAGAAGAAGAAGAACGTCGGTCTCCAGAGGAGGCCGATGTGCATAAAGTGTCTGTACGTTCCACTACTAAGACCATGCCCAGCAGACAGGGAATTAGTAAATTGGAGTACTTCCCTGAACTCTTTGACAACATGTCCAAGAAATATTAAACCATATGATTCTAACAACTTGCAAAGATGTTAATAGATAATTATTGTGTATCCCGAAATTAAGTTTTTTCTTGCCAATTGAAGTTTATAAAAGTTGAAAAGATTCTATGAACCACTGGGAGGCTCTTGAATAACTCTATCATCATGAAGAAGGTATTGCCCAAATTATTTACATATATAATCCTAACATCAAAGATTATTAAAGGGCTAATAACAAGAAAATGAAATGAATGACAAAACCTTCTTATCAACTTATCTATACTTGATGCTAAACAATCAACAATCTATAAATGGAATCCATGATTTTCATTCTTGTATGACTCAACCTCTAAAGGACCAAGGCATGTTAGATGGATCTCTACTCCACTGATTAAAAACTACAAAGATTAACTTTTTGAGAATGTAACCATAGAATCATCTTTTAAACTTATATGAGATGATGTGGTAAACACTTTGTGAATTTTGACCGTATAGATTGAAAGATAATTGCTTTCGAAGTGAAAAAAAAATAGTCCCCTGAACAAACACTTGGTCCTTTTGGGGTCAAAGACTATTTTTTTCAAAGCCATAGTCTTGGCCAGAAATGATGGTTTCTGGACATTTGAGTTTTCCTGAAAGTCACCAAAATACACTGGATGGGTACCCCGAATCTTAAGGTCTTATGTTAGTAACCGGGACCACATGCACATGGTGTCTTGCCTTGGGAAAGGTTTGGGGGAACTATTGGTCAACCCTGTGAGAACTTAGGGTACTATGGGGGAGCTTTAGCTTGCATGGGGTAGGGCCCAAGAACATTGATTGCAAAGCATTTCATTGGTGCAGAGAAAGGCAATATGAAATTTCCTCATGCTTCTTTTTTTTCCGTTTACACATCTCATACTCTCTAGCACAATTTTCCTCTTGACTTGCCCATTCGGGAAGCACTTTCAGGAAAACTCTATTACAGTAGGTAGCCTCTAATGTGAATCCCAAGAGATCCATCCATGATTTTCTAGCATCAATTGTGTGAAGGGGAAGCTAATGAAAAGTATGCGTAGGCAGCATGAAAATCTTGTTACAGTACAACAACACTCTAATTAAAGGACTCTTTGAACGTGGAAACGCTACAGTACGCCACATTATTCACAACAGTATGTATTGACATTTGATACATCCCTCCCAAGGTTTCTTATTTTGGAACCACTTTTTCACCATATTTTCAAAAAAGGAAGGAATATATTTTTGAAACGGATATCATATAAATAAGCAGGTGACACGCAAACGATTCTCTGAAAAATGCACCTGTTTGTATTTTTACAATTGTAGGATCCTGTATTTTACATTTCCGAAACTTCTGTAGCAAATGGAAGGAAAACACAAATGTGGTTTTTTATGAATGACAGCACCCACACTTGCATGTAACAAGCCAACATCAGTCATGTGGGAAACACATGGCTATGACACACACTATAGCATGGGGTGTCTCGTGGTTTTTTAATAATAATAATAATAATAATTTGTTTGTGCTGTACTAAACTTTCCCGTTGACATAATTATTTACTTTTTGTGCGGTACTAAAGGACTTGAGTTTCATAAACATGAGATTTCTAGAAAAAGAAATTCGGTCTTCGAAGGAGACCGGCGTGAATATAGTGTTTGTTCATTCTCTTCACTAAGCATATGGCCACGGGACATAGGCTAGTGTAATAGAACTACTCCTCCCTCTCGAGGGTAAACACTTTTCTACACTAAGTGCTTCCCTACACTAATTGCCTTAGAGACAACCGACATGTCATCTCCCCCAAGGGCTTTGTGGGTCCCCATACAACGAGGCCTTGGGACCCCCCACCATAATTGGGTGGACTATGGTGGTTGGCACCATGCCGGCATTAGGACTTGAACTCACAACCACCTCCATGGTGTGCCATAACCCAAATCACTATACCAAGGTCGTGGTGCCTTTTTATGAGATTTCTACAAAATTATAAAGTTGCCCATTTGAGAAAAAAGAACCTCGGTAAACCATGCCCAAATTTGGGATCATAGGACTCTACCCAAACTCAAAATGTCCCCCAAGGAGACAATTGTTCTCCATGGCTTAACCAACAATAAGTATCCATGGCAAATACAACCAAACAATTGCCAAGCCACCCATCGAAGCCAAGAACCATCTAAATCCCTCCTCAACATCATATAAACGGGCCACCAAACCTTTCTCAAACTAACATGTCAACCAACAAACCAACATGAGTACCCGCACCGTGCTAGAACAAAGAGCTCCATAAATAGCAACAAGGACACATTGTTATCAAAATCACCCAATCCGGCAGAAAATTGTGTCACAGGCATTTGCATCCAACAATAACTGAGTGCGCACACAATGATCAACCCAATTCAAATGCACGGGGAGCCCCGTTAAATGCCTTGACGGAGCGGATTCAATGTCATTGCTTTCAAGGGCAGCGATGATTGAGCAAGTAGTAAAAACTAGCAATTCACTGTCAATCATTGGTAATAAATTTCCTGGCTGGTCGTAAAGAAGGATGTCCTTCTACTCTTACAAATGACAGAGGAGTTAAAAAAAACAAGGGTAAAACAAGTGATTGCCATTTTATTCTCAATATGTGTAGCATGTGCCCCTAAACCCTGCAAATATCTGTTCCTCCGGCGGTTGTTAAACCCTTCATGTCCAAGTGATGGATGAATCTCATCCATATTTCAACCTTGGAATATGGAAATCATTCTGAATTCCAAAAATATTTAATTGTTGTTTCATCCTCTGTTTAAAAGAATCTTAACAAAGGTAAATCCTTAGATTATGTATCTAGATTTAGGGGTTAATGGTGATTATAGTGGGTTCGAGAATGAAAAAGACCTTAAACCATGAAGATTTAAGGGTTCCTTTGGATTTTAAGGGAATGCAAAATAAGCCCACCAATGTACCTAATCCCAACAGTGTGCGCGACGATATATAAACATTTCTTTACTTACTGGTTGACAATATCCACCTACTTAACCCCCTCAAAATCCTTGACAATTCCACACCAAACACTCTCCAAAACCACTAACTCTTGTGCAATGAGTAAAGAAGGAGAAAAAAAAGGATCTTAATCAAGACTTAGTAAGTAATATGCTCATAAACTTTGACCGCACGGATTGAAAGATTACAGTAGAGAAAACAGATTCATTCTCTTCCCTGCGTAGAGTAGATCAGCAAACTTTGACTTCATTTGCTATAAAACTCTCTCACTACACAAGGTCTAAATTCATCACCATCGTGATATTAGTTTCATAAACACCAATTTTCAGAGGTAGAGAAGGCATACAACATATTCAAAACAATTGTGCAAGAAGTGGAGATTCAGAAAAAAAAAACAAACCAATTAACGTTTTATTTTTTTGTGAACTTAATATGTTAATCATGCTCAAACCAGATATTGTTGTGGGAAAAATTAGAAGTAAAAAAAATTATGAATCTAAATTTATAAGAGGAAGTGGTTCATCCACATTCATCTACATTCATCCACCGAGAAGGACATCCGGGGCTGGCGTGGCGACGGTCGCGTCGCGTCGCGGGTCCAGAATAATAAATGGTGTGCGGGTGTCGCGTCCGGAGCGAGGCGCCGGGGATTCCTCGTCGCGGATGCGGCTCCCGGCGCATCGGCCTACCAGCAAGCGCTTCCCGAGGAGCCTAATCTCGGCCACCACCACCGATTCGCAGCACCCGGGCGCGCCCAGTTCGGCCCAACGTCCCCCTCTTGCAGCGGATGCGACGATGATGCTTCCACTCAGATTTCTATTCTGGCTCCCCCTTCGTCCAGTGACGCCACCTGCGACGACGACGACGACGACGACGGGGGCTTCCGCTTCAGTTCTGTCTTGACTCGGCCAGAGTGGCACCCAATGCTATAGTAGTACAGTGGTTGGGCGTGGATTGGACACTGGTGGGGGGTGGATTGGGTCATACTGCCTGAGACGAATTTCATCTCGGGGGGCGTGCTCGCAGCATCGAGCCGTCAAGTGACGGGGTGTTCCCGCGCGCGAGCTTCGCTGGTGGGGGTGTAGCTGTAGCGGACTGTTTCGATGTCCATTTGAGGACACGAACGAGAGAGAGAGAGAAGGGAGAATTTTTCACCCTTGCGAGCGTCGGTTGTGTGGATTCGGGAGATGGTAGTTTGTGAGGATTGCGAGCGGCGGTGAAGCGTTTATTTTATTGGGCTTGGGTGCTACTTTGGTCGCTTAGATTCGGTTGTTTGAATTCCGGAGTGTTCCGAGCGAGTGTTGGCGTGGTTTGCAATCGGTCGCATTCGCAGTTGGATACAATGGCGGTACTGGAGCGTCGTTGGGGCGGCTTCAATAGGACGTGAGAATGCTCTTGCGTGCACTTGGCGACTCCCGGAATTGATCCGCTTGTGCTTTCGTCTTGGGTTAGCTGCGATAGACAGGCTGGTTGTGCGCGACAACCTTGGCGTGGGTTGCGTTCGTTGTCCCGGGGAGGATCAGCGCGCTAAATGACATCATGGTTGCGAGATCTCCTACCCTTGAAAAAGGAGCAAATGGCGGAGCTGGAGACGCAAATCGTGGTGAAGCGCAACAACCTCATGTCGCTGTTCAAGGAAGATGACCGCGCGGACGCGGAGTCGCGGGGGGAGCTCAAGGAGACGCTGATCAAGAAGGACAACAACAACCACACTACTACTACTACTTCCTCCCTCTCGGAGAATCATCACCACAACAAATTGGGCGGCGCGCTCGCGCAGCTGGTGCACCTGTGGGCGTGCGGCAACCAGTCTCCGTCGTCGCTCTCCTCCGTCGCCAAGTGCAAGGCGGAGCCGGAGCTCTCCCAGGACTGCTACCAGGACGCCGAATTCTCCACTCTCGTCGTGCGCCATGGCGACTGCCTGTCGGAAATCTCTCGCCTCGTCGACATCCCCATGGAAGTGTTGCAGCGCGTCAACAGCATCGCCAACATCGAGTACCTCAAGGTAGATCACCCATTTCCTTCCCCACATTGCTTCACTTTCCACTTCCAAACGCTCCTGTGAACTCTCTGGATCAATTTCCATCCTCTCTTGAAGCATCCGTGTTCACCTTGGGATTCGGCGTTCCAAAGAGCAGTGAATTAACCGTTCTTCATCATCCCTACTTTTGAAGGAGAGTGGCTTTTCTTGTTATCTAGTATATATATGTTAAGGTTGAGTTCTGAGCCTGAAAAAGCGGTGGAAGAGGCTCTTCATACCTGATCCAAGCTAGTAAAATCTCGCTCTAGAGGTGGCATATTTAGGGGTGTCCTATTCTCAAGGTTTAGGATTATGACTCATAATATCCTTGCTGTAACGTGCGTTGTTTGCAGCCTGGTCAGAATTTGCGCATACCAAGGAAGGGCATATCATCCAAGCATAGACGCTTTTGTAAGTTTCTATCACACCCCCACTTGGTTTGTTTTTATGCGGTGTCTTTGGAGTGAAGAGTGCTCAAGCTTAGTCTTGAAGGGAGCCCTTGATTCCTACAAGTGAAAATAACACGCCATTGTTGTGTGGGCTGTAGGGGACGACAAAAACAAGGGAGAGAAACGTGTGATTGCCAACTGGGGCGACACATTATGGAGCCTAGCAGATGAGCATCATGTCACTGCTGACGACATCCGGCGCTCAAACAACTTACCCATGGTATGCCCACTCCCCTTTCCATAATTTGATATCTCAGACTAAAAGAAAATATCTTCAACCCTTACACGTCTACAAAAAAAAAATGTTAACAAGACATACAATTTCTTCAACTAACATGTTTCATTCGGAGGTCATCTGAACCTTATCATGCAACATCATAACCATTTTGCAACTTCTCAAGCTTGTAGTAGGTGCAATAATGATCTAAATTAATATTGTCATGTGTCACGCTCAACACAAATACAAACTTTTGTACATCAATTCTTACACCATGTAAAAAAAAACATCATGTGGAGGGTTGACGTACTAAATCACCGTCGTATTGTCGTCTTTTTATCAGTCGTGGTGGTGTTGGTTTTTCTTAGAAAACAACGAGATTACTGAAGTGGCTTTGTTACTGAGACGTGTGTTTGTTCATCTTTTGTTGGCAGGGATCCAGCCACTTGTTTGTTGGTCAGGAGCTCATAATCCCGTCCCCTCCACAGACGAACTGTATGACGTTGTCGCAAGGCCCTCCGTTACGATATCTACTGCGCAAGGAGAATCTCGCCACCATTCCAGCTTTGCGACCAATTGTGTCGAATAAGATCGTCGAGTCGCTGCTGCCAACTTGGGAACCAGAACCGTTTGGCTTGCCTTGTCATGGTGGCTGGCTCAGCTCCTTCTACGGCTGGAAAGGTGCACACAAACCATACCCTTCATGCCGTGTAAACCCACACCCAGTTGCTGAAAGACTTGTCTGTGGAATCCGCACCCACTCTGTCACTGACTCTTCACACTCCGCAGATGGTCGCTGGTATTTCCACAACGGTATAGATATCGCTGTTGAGCGCGGAACGGAAGTGGTGGCCTCAACCAGCGGCAAGGTAACCTCTCTCTTTCGATGTCTTTCTATTCATGCTCCTTCACCCTCAACCCTTTAACGTCAGTCGGGAACCGTATATACACGCACGTATTTCACTCTGCACAACACCAAAAATGTAGCAAGCACCTCACCCCTTTGGATTGAAGACTCTTCAACTAACATCTTTCCATTTGGAGGTCGTTTCAATCAATCTGAGCCTTATCATGTTCAAATACCACACCATACATGTAGAATATTGTGGCTGCCAGTGGCACCTTGTGATGTTTAAGGGTTAACCCTTAAACGTCATAACCACCCTCTGGCGGTCACAATATTCTACATGTATGGTGTTGTATTTGAACATGATAAGGCTCAGATTGATTGAAATGGCCTCCAAATGGAAAGATGTTAGTTGAAGAGTCTTCAACCCAAAGGGGTGAGGTGCTTGCCTACATTTTTGGTGTTGTGCAGAGTGAAATACGTTTGCCCGACTGACATTCGATTTTGGGGTGACCCTGACCTGACATGTTTGAGCACATGTGGATGCAGGTAACGTGGTCCGGATGGAAAGGAGGGTACGGGAAAACGGTGTGCATGGACCACGGGAATGGCTACGTGACGCTGTATGCGCACTGCGACAACCTTAATGTACAACCAGGCCAGTTTGTGCGCAAGGGGCAGGTGATAGGCGTGTCTGGAAACACCGGGCACTCCACCGGTCCTCATCTCCACTTTGAAATCCACAAGGATGGTAAGACTGTGGACCCCCTCATTCACCTCCCCCCTCTTTAGATTTTCACCACCAGCAAACCTCTGGATTGCCGAGACTAGGAACTTAGTGACACACCCCCAAGTTATCCCTGAGATAACTACATGCGAGAGTTTCCCCCCCCCCCCCCCCATAGAGGTTCATTAATCAAGGGTCAATCTGGTTTAGTTGACCCCACATTGATTGTTTAGGGTTTAGTTGAGTGGTTTCCTTGTATAAATATGTATCAGAGAAAGGAATACTGTGGAATTGATGGCGATGGTTTCGTTCATGGTATTTTCTTGTCGTTTTGGTTTGACTCTGATATGTGCGAAGTGGGAATATCATTTTGATTCTCATCGGACCTTTATGCCATCTTGAAAACAACTGTCAAGGATTGGCATTGTGTAACTTCATGCAAGGCCAAGTTAACCATGTAACTCACCTGACATCTCTGGATGTGATGAGGTCGGACAAACGAAGCTGAGGAGGTTTTCTCTTGGCTTTGCAATCTTGATATCTGCTAACATCAAATGAATCTTGATGAATACACGATATGTTTTTTTCTGAAGGAAAAACATATATCAAAACAGTAGCAAGAATACAAAAAACCACGAGGTAGTAATACAAAAAACTGTCTCAATTTTGATGTTTCCTTTTCAAACCTGAAAATGTCTAGGGTATGGGAACGGGCAAGGGAAGGGGGAGGGGATGACCCCATCCATTTCCGTCATTTCACCCTGGCCCAGTAAGAGTGGGCTCCATTCTCCTCCAAGCGTCGCGGGCGCCGAGTCGAACATGACAGCTGAACCCTGTCTCTGAAACGTCCTGTGCAAACTACACGGCAATGAATCGAGGTATGGACCTTCCATGCCCCATCGTCTCCAAAGAATATGTTCATTCAATACTACCGCGACAGTAAACGTCTCTAATAAGTAGCTGGCATTTAAGTGAATCTGGCTCTGCTTCTTAGACTGACTAAATAACGTGCAGTGGTTAAAGCCTATGTTTCCTCATGGTTCATTTTCTCAAGTAATGTACAGAATTAAATGAACCCAGTGCGACAGACCACTTACCATCTCGTACATCCATGCACTGATTTGGGCCTGAAATCATTGGAGGAGCTCGTGAATTCCTACGACTTGCGGGTACGGCTTCCGTGTCTATTGTCAATCACTGTCACCCACACAGGTTCAGCCGAGAAAGTTGCACTTTTCGCAGGTCTTGCGCCTGGTGATCTGGGATCCCCCATCAAGCCCGGGAAGACTGGCGACTGGTAACTATCCAACGACACGGACCGCGCAAGAGGCATGCCTTGGCTGCTGCTCCTGCTCAGCTGAAGGAGATCAGTGCCTTGTGCCCACTTCGAGCACGCGTCCTCCTCGCATCTCTCTTTGCCTTTGACAGATGCTGGTGTGGGTGGTCTCTTTGGGCTCTCCGTTGTTGACAGCAATGCGACAGTTCTCGTTGGTGATTGCGGTGTCACAAATTGTTCGTATTGTGGTTTTAACAGGGGTAGTTCGAATAAATCCTCTTCAAGTGACTCTGGGTTGATATTGTACATGTGGTCGATTGGTGATGCGCTAGCGATGTGAGAACCTAATTTGGATACATATTGTGAACCAGACGATGTACCCTCGTTTAGATTGACGTTCAGCATTGGCAATTCTGAAGGTCGAGGATAGCTGGGTCTATTTCCTGAAGAAACAGAAAACATGTCAGCAATCCGCGTATGATTATCTTCACCTCAAACATTATATGAAGTTAGGTTTCTGTATCTGTATCCCTCTCTGTGTATCTACTTTTATTAGTCAATTTAGATTTACGTCAATCAGAACATTCGTAAGTTCCATTATAGGTTTTCCGTGAATTATCTATCTTTACTCCGGAGACTCTAAGAAAACACATGACAATATGGTAGATTCCTTATTGTGAAAACGTTAGCATTCCGAATTTCAAAATCTTCTAAGAACCCACTCTATCCGTGGACAATACATCATGATGTGGATTGTTCATCGAGCTCAGTCTCGAGGGTAAGGCTGGAATGTTACCTTGTTGATTGCTTCGTGCAAGATGCTGCCTCCAACAGCATTGAGCCTGAGCAAGAGCTTGAGCTTGAATGTGAACCTGAACCTGAGCTTGAATATGAACCTGAGCCTGAGCTTGAGCTTCAAGTTGAGCCTGGGCAAGAGCCTGATGATGAGCCTGAAGGTAAGCCTGAGCTTGAGCCTGAACATGAAACTGAGATTGAGCCTCCGCTTGAGCTTGAGCCTGAACATGAAACTGAAATTGAGCCTCCGCTTGAGCTTGAGCCTGAACATGAAACTGAGATTGAGCCTCCGCTTGAGCTTGATCCTGAACGTGAAACTTAGATCGAAACTGAGACAGAGCCTGAGCTTGAGCCTGAGCCTGAGCCTGAGCCTGAATGTGAACCTCGAGATCAGAAAGTCCTTCATGACCGTCAAATTTAACGCTCATTAGCTTCGTCGAATCCTCTCTCCCTGTGCTCAGCGGTTCCGACGTGCTATCGGAACGCTTCAAAATGGAACGTCCGGGGGGATGGGAAATTGGGCCTTTTTTCCTCTCCAAGAATGCTGCAACATGGTCTGGCACATTGGATGGACGTTGATCAGGAGGTGGTGAGACATAATGACAATATCTACTAGTCATTCTTGGGTCTTTGGGTGCAGGGCTTGTGCATTGAGCTTGATGCATCTGCAGGAAATGAACATCCAAGCTTCAACCAGTGCTGTCAACACTGGCCACGCGGCGTGCCACAGATAACTAGCAAAACATTTTCAAGCGAATACAATACGCTAATCTACTTAGATGCATTCACAAGCATCTAGTTGATTGAGCAAGGTGCACGGGGAAAAAAATCCCGACGCCAGTGACTTAGTTCTGCAGGCATGTGCAATGGTATCACTTCGGAGGGTACTAATTGTTCGTTAGGTCTAGTCCTATGTCGTAACACTGTGATATGATGACCTATGATACAAACATTTGGCACTTACATTCGTCTTCGAGTAGATGCTATAATATTGAGGAATTCTAATATTGAGCAATTATTCTATCGATTATTCATTTAAAGGAAACGACTGTATCTAAGCGATGGTAGAAATAATCGAACCTGCGAAGACGGACTGTTGGCCACCGCACTCTCAGGTGAGATGATCTGATATAAATGCCGGTGTGACAAATGTGCTGGCCGCACAACTGGTACACGAACCTTAATCACAGGCGGACCTGTGCTGTGACAATCACGAGGTGATGAGCACGGTGTAGTGCATCCCAGTCGCGCCAAGTGGGTTGGGAACAGCTCTACTGGAACATCCACCAGTGTCTCTGCTGCTCCAATCCACACTTTGACGCCGGAGTTTGATATGCGCCTCACCTGACCACCTCAGGAAACAACTATTTATCACAGAAACAGAATAGAGATTGAAAAACGACTAAGCTCTGTGCCAAAAAACAAAACAAAAAACCACTGAGCTCAAAGAGAAGGCATTAATAATTTGGAATCGCTACTATCACAGAGTTCGAATAGGTCGTCTCTGGGACTTTGAATTCGTTTCATCACCTACCCATAACAGAGGAGCGAGCTACCAGGAGAGGTATGGTTTGATGCAAACATGGGAGAAGATAACGGTGAATATGCACAGAAGGTAAATCAGGTGTTTCAAGGATGAGGAACCCGAACCTGCCCACCAAGCCATTTGCTTTGATTGCAGCGGACCAGAACGATGTCACCAACATCCAACGATGTTAAATTTGAGGAAGGTGGAACAGGAGATCTGTAACACGAATTTCTGCTGCTGCTGCTGCTGCTGCATTCGGCATTGCAGTCTCCAAAACCATGACCGGGATGATTGCTCCTAGGGCTACTCTTTGCGCACATTGGCACCTGGTCGATGGAATCTTGAACCCACGGTGGTCGAGAGATTGGCTTCGTAGGAGGTGGTTTCATAGGGGGGCTCAAAATTATGCCATCGCCGGGGCTTTGAGGGGAAATGGGGAAGTCGTAGATTCCTCGAGGAGACTGTGCACTGGTTCCTCTTCTCCTTGGAGTGGCCTCAGTGTTAGGTATCTCCAGCTTCGGTCGTGGAAAATAAGGGTTTGCAAATGGGTGCCCCTGCAGCATTGCTCTCTCCCACTCTGACTCGTCCATCTTCCTCCGTCTCTCACACCAGCGGCGCTCAGTTGCCCCGGTTTATTTGTGATCCAGTTCTGACCTCCTTCCGGTGCCTCTCCACACCCACCAGTTGTGAGTGTACTGCTTCCCCAGCATCTTGGGTGCTTCACCAAGTAAGCTCCGACTTGCCAGACCAACTTCGCCACCCTTTCTTTTGTCCTTCACCATCGCAACTCCTATTTTTTGGTCCTGCAGACGATCATAGTTCGGAATTTCAAATCTAACCAGCCGATAAAACTAAGACACTGACTTAAAATGGCCACCATTCCATCGCCCAAGTCTGTACAGATCCGATGTCCTTTTCGAAGAATAGTACTACAAAATTCTTAGCACAGTCGAAGATGCGACACTAAAGACATCCTCCACGGTTAACACAGTAACACCAGAACTTAATACGTACGAACATTCACATCAGCTCTAATGTCATGAAGTGATACACACAAATCGATTGTCTATAACACACTACAACTCAGAATGTCAATGTCAGCCATAAACAAGAAACCTCAACGAACAACAGATGTTTGTTACACTCACCTTCCCAAACTGCTTCACAACTGCAGTTACCCTTCACAAGTTCAAACTACCAAAATAGCCCTCACAGTGACGCAAAACTCTACGTTAATCATAATTATCCAGTCCTAGCCTGGAGAATTGTGCGAGAAATCCAAGAACAGATATTGATAAAGCACTAACTCTCTTTTCATGAAAATCGCTTTATTTTTCCCAACCTCAGATTCAGAAACAGATACCAACAAGAGGGAAATTAGCAAACAAACCAGGGTACCTCCCTGCAACTCCCCCAAGAGGCATGACGCTATACTGGGACTTCGAACTTCAATTAACGATCTCACCACATCATCACTTGGACTCCACTTGCCTCAGATTATACAACGACCCCTATAGTCTTTATGGTCAATCCTTCGGAGGAGACAACGGGGTTGCATCTTAGTGCCCTACTCTCCCAGTGACTGTCCGATGAGCAACTCCTTTCACAGTTGGTGTCGCTACATGTTAACCCAATGAATGTTGAATGTCACAATTTAGACGCATTATTCATATTCTACATGAACTTGGAGCAGGAGCTGGTGGCGAGGATTCAGCACGTTGTAAATTTTGCATATCCCATCTAAGCATGGCCAACGAGAGGTTGAGGAGAGCAGCAGCAGTGGAGCAGCAGAAAAGAGAGAATGTAGTGGGTAGAGTTGGGATAACTAACCCAACCATAGGATGGGATGGGCGCTAGCTACCCCAACCACCACCACCGGTTACTCCGCAAGCCACCGCCCCTCCTATATCATCTCTAACCATCCCACATCTGTCAAATCCACCAAATATCAATGGAAGGAGGTGCTTTCCCATTCCTAAACCCTAATCCTTGCATGATGTATATGTTAAGCAACAGATAACCTGAAACCCTAGTTGAACTACCCGTCAACATTCAAGCAGAACAAGAGTCGTTAAGTCACATAGAAGATCTTGTACATACAAACACTGTGATCACATTGCAGCTATAAGTTTGGACAAGGGTATTTCCACCTCATTCTGAATCACTGAGAAATGAGAAGTACCGTGACGAGGTTGGATATTGCATACTACTGTACTAAAATATATACAGGAGGTAATCAAAATATTTTAAATACTAAGTCCAAAAGACGGTATGCAACCCTCTGACGGTTCATCAAACGACCAAGAATGTCACAGTTTGCCACTCATTCAGGTAATTTACCTGAACTTGGAGCCGATCAAGGCAGCCCGTTGCTTCTTGTTTATTGCAATGCATTAATACCAAAAGACAGAAGAAGAAAAATGAACAAAAATGACACCAAAACTTAAATCCCAAAGATCCTCTTAGTTGAGTACTTGAACAGTCCATGATCTTAGAAGACTTCTTCCAAGTCTATCCACAAACAGAGAGACAGGGACTATGTTTTCAATCCCTGGTATACTTGAGCAACACCTTTAACAACATGCTTCAAACTTGTTCAAAGGATCAGAACCAGCTGCAGGGGGGCATTGAAGCATATATAGCAACCATCCTATGACATAATTTGCCGCGTTTCAAGCGGATGCCAACGATCCCTCATGATTGCCAGAAACTCAATCTCAAAGATCATCTAACACCAATCTCCAACCAGTTTGCAACGCTGTCGAAAAGACTGCTACGATACCCGAATGAATTACACGACAATCAAATTCGTGCCCGGAAATGAATAGAGCAGACATCGATCGAATATCGTATTCGTTATATCAATAACAAAGGTAAACACTGTCATGGCGGCTACCGTCGATTTCATAACATCCTCTAACATCTCATCCAGAACCTTTTATGTTACTTCACGCCCCTTAAGTATGACCTAAATTTGTATCACCACTCGCATTCAGGGCAGATATCACCAAGGACACTATAAACTGAGTAAATCGACAAAAACCTCACATGTGACCCTGCGTCTGCTGACAAACATGATCGGGATAGAATCTAAAACATCTATCTTGAACAGTTCGGATGGAAACCATTGTCAGGTACCAAGAATCGAAGCAAACACCAGTTAGAACAGCAAAACGGGAAGCCGATCTCACCTCGTAAATACCTTCCATAAATGCATGAGTGATCCCCTTCCATCGATTCCACTGCCTGCAATTTTGTTCTCATCGTCGTCGTTATCCACAAACTGCAACTCATCCTCTTCCTCTGCTCCTTCATTACTAAAAGATTCCATGATCTGAGCCCAATCCATGAATTCTCATAGTTGCGTTCTTCATTTCTCATGTTGTTCACCTCAATGTCAGAGCGCTCATTATTCCATGGAAGAGACAGCAGATTGAGAAGCAGCTTGCCTTACAGCGTCTAAACCGTCTCATTGATTTTCCCGAGTAATGCCATGTGATCATATACGTTTTGATAAAGGCAAGTCAAATCAGCAACACTTCGTTTTCAGGCGAAGCATGAAATATGCTCCAACAACGTACCTCTGTCTAGAACCTAATTCCCGATCTCAGAGCTGAAACGTAGAGAACCTGCTCCGTAAAAAGAGACTGTAAACTGACCAGCGGCATCACAAATTGCACCTCGAAATCGTAATTCACCTTCTTGATTTCCTGAGTAATGCTAACGTGATCAAGCATGCACAAACTGGCATCATCAACGCTGCATCTCCGTGTTGAGCATGGAATTCGCTCAACTACATACAGCTGTTTATCCAAAACCTGATTCCCGCTCAGAAGTCCAACTTCTCCAAGTTTTGCGCCTCCTACACCGTCTTCAAGCCTCCGACGCTGCGTCTTCCTGAGAATTGTGAATGTCATCATATGAACAGATAGTATTGCTATTATACTCAAATATAACCATGTTCAAACCAAATAAGCAAACGCACTAACCTTTTTCATGTGGACCGTGGCATTCGCTCAAACGCGTACCTACCTCTGCTTCTCCAAAATCACAGTCAACACTTAGAGATCCTGTTCCAAGGAGGAGACTGAATTGAGAAGCAGTCTTGATTTCCCGACACTCTTCCCGATACTACCATATGAGAATGTAGTATTGCTAATGCGATCCAACCAATACAGACTCGCAATCAGTGCGATCAAGCGTACGAAGAGTCAAAAATGCTCACGAGAAGCACGAAATTCACTCAATCGTTCGTCCAAACCCTAGCTTCCGATCTCGAAGCCCGAACCTATCCGCGTTTGCGCCTCACGGCGTGGTCCAAAGAACGACCTCCTCTTGTGTGCAACAGCCCTTCAAACATACAATACTTCGAAGAAACTGAGGCCGCCATCGCCATCGCCATCGCCATCGCGAAGCTTGACAATGCGTGTGCACCCTGCCGACGATAAGAGTCAGGTCCGACGAGAATGAGCAACGATTATTGATTTCGGGCACCATCAAGCAACGAGTAATGGTTCCGTCGGTTCTGTCGTTGCTTATTCGTCTCCTGCAATACAAACGTCGTCCTCCGGAACGACGATGGAGGTGACGTCGCTGGTGGAGGAACGGACTCGGTCGATGAATGACGGACGAAGTTTCTTCGTCGTCCGTCAGTGAATCGTCTCTTGTCTTTGCAATGTTCGTTACGTCTAACTTCCTTCAGCTGACATTCAACCGTATATACGGGGACGTATTTTACTCTGTAGTATACAAATGATGTACTAAAGTTTAGCAAGACGTACACCTTTGGATTGAAAACTCTTCAACTAACATCTTTTGTTTGGAGGTCGTCTCAATCAATCTCAACATTTTATCGTGTTCAGATACGACATTATACATGTAGAGTATTGTGGCCACTAGTGGCACCTTCTAACGTTTAAGGGTTAAATGCATCTAGGAAAAAAGTATAGGAAGAGCCCTCTCATGAGGGACTCTCGTGGCGGAATACCATGCACAGTTTTTGACTACCCGATCCGATTTCCACTACATGCGCGGGATTTCAGTGTGTGAGGTTATGCTGCTTGGGATTGTGTACGTGGGATTCCACGAGTTCCACCTGAGGCAAGATTATGGGTGTAAGGTCTTGCCCAAAGCGACATTTTGCGGGGAGAGGGTCGTCGAATTCTATAGAATCAAAAGCTACGCCGGTATTACAAATCTAATTATTATGTGTTTTGATGGTTGTTTGCCTCTGATCAATGCCGCTTTCCTCCTTTTGTTTCATAAAATCAATGCATAAGTCGTGTAATGACTATATTCAATACTTCCATGTAATGGAGGATGCTTATACTGAAGTGAGGTGGTTTTGGATCATTGTACTTGAGTCCTTGTATGATGTGTGAGACTTTGTTGAGAGTAGAAGCTTAAATACAACATATTAAAGGAGTTTGGCTTTCAAATAAAGTAATTTTCAGCAAGAAATCACATGTTAATGAATTTAATATTTTTTGACAACCGTGGGGTTTGAAACTAAGATCTTGGGGCTCCAATTGGGATTCTTTATAGATGTACTTTCAAAGGCCAAGGCTTTTTCAAGCCTCACTTTCCATTGATGTCTCCCATAGTCACAATTTTGTTTAATGATACTTTTTTCAATTTTGGCATTCTCATTAAATAATTTCCTAGATTTTTGGCATGCCTTCTTTAATTATTGAAGCCAAACCTAACCTTAGACTACTATACATGTAACATAAAGCTAGATTGATTTTATATTACCACTATTTCTTATACTTGTTAGCCTCCCTAAACATCTTTTCTTTAGTTTTAGATGCTTTCAAATTGACATACATGACTAATACTAGCAAATTACATTGGATTTCTCATTTATGTGAATTCTATCTTTTGTCATCATATCACAACAACATACAGTTTAACCTCTTTAGTATGACAAGTTTGGGAAATAAAAAAAGTGTTGCATTAGCTAGGTGTCACATAATCGTTAATATGACATTTTGAACCTAAATGTTGTATTATCGAGGTTTTATTAAAATGCACAGTAACAGATATCAAAAGTTTGTCAAAAAGTATCTGTGGAAGAAAAAAAGGTTGCCAAAAAGTATATACGAAAAAAAGGTTGCCAAAAAGTATATACGAAAAAAAGGTTGCCAAAAAGTATATACGAAAAAAAGGTTGCAAAAAAGAATTAACAAGAATGAAGAACCCTAATTTGTGATGCACATTATTGTGATGAACCCTAAGTTGTTTTATTAAAATGCACAGTAACAGATTATCCCATTGTTCACAACTTGCTCCCAGCATGATAACATGTTTCCAATGCACCTATTCCCTTTATAATATGACAAAGTGGGGGTCTCAAAGTGTCACAATATCGAGTGTCATAGTCGTATTATATAGGGAGTTTAAGACTACAAAGTTTGGTCGCGCTAAAATGTGTCATATAATCGAGGGTGTCGTTAAATGCTGTGTTGTAATAAAGAGGTTAGATTGTAGTAGGTTTGCCAAAAAAAATATTAAAAGAAATTTTGAAAATTACACCGGTCAAAATTTGAAAATATAATACATGACTTTAGGTGATATTTTACTATTTCCAAGCTATTTTTCAATGAATTTTTTTTTTTGCAAAATACAAGGCACATACTATTTGTTCTTCTCTCCAACAAGGAAGTAGGTAGCTGAATTCCTGTATGTGCTGGAGGTGCATGGATGGTTATCTTTAAGTTCATGAATCAATAAAGGTAACCTCGAACTCAGTCCTGAGTTTGAATTGGAGACTCTTGCTGTAAATAGGTTGATCGCCAGGACACATTTCATCCATGTGGCGTCCAGTCATTCAGTGGCTCTACGGAATGCTTTGAAAGGGTAAGTGGAACAATGATGTATGTTTGTTTATAGGAGGACTTGGAAGACACTCAAAGGCATACCAATAATCAACATGTGCAAATGGGTATACATGCACATTTACACTGTAACATTTGCTCCAAGGGATTCCAGTTTTGACATCACACTGCTGCTAAATTTGGCTGCATTCCCATCCATGTCCACATTAGGCCCATGTTTCACTGTTTGCCTACCCATTGTGGCCCTGTATAACGTTAATCATACAAAAACCTGGTCCAAGGGAAACAGCGATAGGAAAATGAGGATGAAGATAGTACTGAACAACCTGGCCAGGACTCTTGTGATGCCTCCCCAGACCTCCAGGGGCTTGCCTTGTATTTTTTCCCAATCAATGAAGGCTTTCCTTTGTTTGTGTCCAAAAAAAAAAAACAAAAAACAAAAAAGATAGTCCTGAACAATTTTAGTTCATTTGGTAACAATTTTAGTTCATTTGGTAACAATTTTAGTTCATTTGGTAGCTGGATAAACCTGGTCTTTTTTCTTCTTTTTTTATGATGGTATAATTGAGTTGTTCCTAAAATTTGACATTTGTTAACCCCTAAAGTTCCTTGACGATTTCACACTAACAACACTTCAAAACTTGTTGAAAAGAGTGGAGAGATACCAAAAAATAAATTACATCCAATTTGAGCGTTAGGATATTGATTGAGACTTCTTAATAACATGATAACATAACTTCATAAGCTTTGACCGCACAATCAAATGACTAGCTAACAAGAATACCAACGGAAGAATACCAACAATGGTCTCTCAAGTATTACCAATGGAAGAATTTTATTGATGTTGATTCGGAGTTTCTGATCCTTACATTTTCCGTAACAATAATCAAATCTTCCGAATTGTGCATTTTCACTTACTTGGAAACAACTTGATAAGAATGTTAGATAAATTAATAATACGTGGGTGTCAAAGGAAAGGCTAATAGGTAGCAGTTGGAAGACTGATGAGATGACAATATTTTTTTGGTGAAAATACATCATTCTCTTCAATGAGTTGTAGCTATGCAGTATCAACATACTTTGAAAAAATAGGAAATGGTACAGAAAATGGTTATTTACCATCTGATTTTAGTATGAAAAGCTGGATGTTTGTGCTCTTTGGAGAGATTGATTTCTCATGATGGTTAATCCCTAAATTCTTTGACAATTACACTTCAAAACAGCTCGTTTTTGTGCAATTAGGAAGGAAGAAACGTAAAAACTTGTATTTCTATTTTGAACCGAAGGATCTCAATTAGGACTTATTAGGTAACATACTCCCAAAATTTCATAAACTTTGATTACACGGATTGTAAAATTATAGCCTTTGAAGTACAGAAAAGGGATCATTTTCTTCCTTGCATTTAGTGGATCAACACGCTTTAACTTCACGTGGTGTTAAGTGTTTGCACTACACAAGGTCTAAATTCATTTCCATCATGTTAAGCATGATACTAGTTCCTTGTACATCAATTTATAGAGGTAGAGGAGGGGTGTAGCATATTCAAAAAAATTGTGCAAGTAGTGGAGGTTCAAAACTTGTCAATTAGCGTTATATTTTTTTGTGAACTAAATATGTTTTAGAATGAGAATCCGAATGGTCAATGCAAAGGTTCACACCACATTATGTTGTGGAAAATATAAAAAGTAAAGAATATGAAGATCTCTAAGTTTAATGTGGAAAAGAAGAAGTTTTTTTGATACCTTGCCTGACAATGTGTGAGAATGTATGAAAATGTTTGACTTGGATTAATATGCTTTTTTTTTCACTATAGACAAGAGATTTTCTTTTACAATACAAAAGGGAATATTGATATTTTCTATTGAAAATCTCACATTCAATAAAGTGTCCTAGCAAAAGTTTTTGAAGTTGCCCGAGGTGCCCGCTCTCCCCATTTGAACTTCAAAACCCTATAACTTTTTCATTAAATGTTGGATTCAGGAAGAAAAAAAATTGGACTCACATAAAGCTTTTGGTAATGGACGTAACACTGGAGACTGATGAAGAATCTATATTGTATCATGTTTGCAACATTTGTGAAGAAGCAAGCGTCCAACGCTGGAACATGTTGAAGGGATGGTTGGACTAGAATGTCAAGGATAAAATCTTGTCATTGTTGTTAACCCTTTACCGCCCAGGGATGTTTTTGGAAAAACCAAGATTTCTGTTGATTTTTTTCTTTGCACCAAATTTGATGGAAATACAATGTTTAATATTAATATCTAACCTTACAAAATTGAACTTAACCCATGACCTAAACTTTGGGAAAATTTTGCACAACATCCACCAGTTGATGGAATAGATTATAGTGATTAAAGTTACCGTATATTGGTAGTGAAAACTGTGGATTTTGGAGGGTGCACTACTTTAACCATCAATAGATTCTTGCAAGAATTTTTTTACTTTGAATTAGAGCGGTTGACATGTGCACTAGGTTGATAGCTTCGCATTGACATACCATATGCGAGGAAAATATTTATACACAATTATTGGTGATTTTTTTTGCTTTTTTCTACTTGATTCCAACCTTATACGAATCAAAATGGTAGTTTCGTATGTGAAGAGAGAGATCAACATTCACAAAACAATGAAGAATGCCTCAAAGATAAAGTTCAATCAAAATTTAAGACCAATATTAATGTGCATGTGTGTGAAATACAAATTAGTATGTGGCATAGTATTCACTGATTCACTATATTTGAGTGTATTTGATGTATTTTGTATTGTATTCCTAGCTTTTTCAAGAGTTCTATAAATCCAAATCATGATCTGATTGTTGGAGAGTGTTTGTGTATTGAGTGCGCAAATCTGAACCTCACATCTCAAAGCCTAGTTCCTCATGGATCTCATGCAATTTGAGTTTTAGCACCTCCGGAGTCCCATTTCAGGCTTCCTGGGCGCTAAAGGGTTTAATCCCAGGTGAAGAAGGTTGACCGGTGGTTTTGATGTTGAAGTTGCGGTCAATAGATAGAGCTTTGGAAGAAATCGATATACAATACCATTAACTGGTTCTCCCAAGCGAGGCTTTGAGTTTGTAATGTTGCAATGGGATGGTAATGAGGCATTAGTAGGCTCAACTTTAATAGTACAGTGGGGTACCAATCAAAATGTCGTTTTTGAATTCGCAGTGAGAAAAATTTCAGTACTGCCAACTTTGAAAGCCTCTTGAGAGCTCAAAAATTTGTATTTTACCACGAAATGTTTACCAAAGAATTATCTTTAAGTTAATTACATGTATGCCAAATTTCAAGGCCAAAAGATTCACCGAAAAAAAGTAATTCAAAATCTACCAACATTGGTCGTTGTGGAAATGTTTTCAGTGCTGCCAACTTTGACAGCCTCCCAAAGATTGAATTTTTTTTTTGCCATGAAATTCTTGGAACAAAAACCTCTTTATGTTAATAACATATGACAAAAATTTCAAGGCCAAAAGATCAATACAAAAAACGAAATCCACAATCTACCAACATGTGTAATTGTGGGAAACAATGGGGGAAACCATTTCATTGCTACCAACTTTGACACCCTCCCAACGGTTGAGAAACTGCCTATTTACCATGAAATTTTTGGCACAACATGATCTTTATGATAACAACATTCATGCCAAATTTCGAGGTCAAAAAATTTATACAAAAAAAAACATTTACAATCTACCAATGTTTTCATACCTAACTTGATACCTAAGTTTTCACACCTAACTTGATATTGAAATTACATCATAAGGTTTTTTATAAATAAAATTATTTGGATACTCTAGTATTTATTGATAACATTGTTGGACGTACTAGAAGGAAAAAAATCCATTCCAAAGTTGTCTACTTAGACGAACAGGGGCCCAAAGACAGCGGACGGACGAGCAGTCCGACAGACGGACATGACTGACATCATTTTTTGGCGAATAGTTGCGTGAAAAAAAAATTACAAACCCTAAATCAAATTTACAACTTACTCCCTAGTGAAACACGTATCATGACACGTCAGACCGCTTTCCACGTCACGTCATAGGGCCGGTCTGCACCATTTGGGGTCGGGCGCGTATCCCTCAGGGTCGGGCGCGTACCGTTAGGGGCCGGGCGGGCAGCGTTACCGGCCTGGCACGTACCATTGTGGGCCGCGCGCGCACTTGCCTATCGGACGTGCGTGGTTGGGGGCCGGACGCGCTTATGAAGGTCGGGCGCGCGCGCTCGTAGGGAGCGTTTGCATCTTAAAAGGGCTGAGGTAGAAAGAATTTGAAAGAATACAATATATTGTACAAGGGTGGTCTAACCTTAAAATTATTTATTTCAATGTGGTGCTTTTATAAATGGGTACTCTCAACTACAAGTACATATTTTAAGCCACGGTACTATTGTACGATGCAATCACGACACCACTAAATGTAGTTTTAACTTGTAGTACCCTCGTATCCGTCATCTTTTAATCATCTGAGTTCTCTGATTCTTCATTATGTTTCCTCTTCCGATTTGATCAGCAAACATTTTGGGGAATAGAAAGCACACGAAGCACCACAGTATCATCGCAATCCTCATCGTCTCCATCTTTGCGCAATCATGAGAAGTTCTCCGTTGGATTTTCCAAGACTCGTGCTACGTACTCCTCTATCTCCGAGGCCAAGTTTCGTAATTGTAGCTCTGCTACTGTAGTTGATGCAGCTTTCACAAGTCGTTTTACCCGGATATTCGTCCTTTTGTCTGTTATTCCATCCACGTTTTTAGAGCGATTGCCTTTGGCCCCAGTGACTCTCTCTGAGGTTCTGCTTTGCCAAGGTCCTGTGAAGAAAGGGAGAGTACCATTGTTCTCGCCCCTCCCTGTCCCTAAATGGCTGCTCATAGTAGAGGATCCAAGCCTCGCAGTTGTCTGGTTAGTATTGTACGCTTTTTTTATACTTAATAGAGTTCTTCCAACCAATACGGTACTTTGAGCACGTGGCCGCCAAAACAAATCTTGGAGTGGCATGTCTTTTTCTGAGTCCGGTTCTATTGCTTGAGGCAAAACCTGAGTGCTCCTCACAACTTCAATGGATCCCGTGGTGGCCATTGGCTTATGGGATTCATTATTATTTCCACCACTGCTCACTTCGTTTCCATCGTGAGGAAATGCATTATGCGGTACAATGCTAATGCCATGACCGTCGAGATCAAGGCCATAGTCAGTAGAAGGGCCTGAGGCGCTAGAGGCCTTTGAGTTGGGAGACTGATTCTCCGAAATGTTGTCATCTCGATCAAAATTGCCCCCTAATGCCGACCCATCTTCCTATGCCCTAGCTTCTTGGGCACGATTTTCAATCGATAATTCTACTATATTATGGACTGCTTCTGTATTGACATCGTCAAACGCAAAAGGATCTACTAGGTCACTGTGGACGTTGTGAAAATGGTCATGTAGTGCATCTCCACTGTGCTCGTTGTTTGCAGAGTTGTCCCTAGGTGGGCTATAATCAGACATGGGGTTGTTGTCACCGGCAAGATCTTCCCAATCGCCACCAATCCAATTATAACCTCCATCATCAGATTCCAAGCCCTCGCCCTCCGTGTTTGAAGGAAGTCCCCTATTTGGATCAGACTCCTCCAAATGCACATTCTCCTCATACCATAGAACTGGATCCGGTCGAGCACGTTTTTGGAGCAATCGACTATTTGTGTAGATGTAAACCAAATCTTCCACTTTCTTCACTCCCATACGATTTTGGCTCTTACTATGCACAAACGAATACATGCTCCAGTTACGCTCACATGACGAGGCCGAGCAGGTTTGTACTAGTATACGCTTCGCAAATTAAGGCAATGATTGTCCACCTACGTGGTTCTACCACAGGTGAGGCAATAGATTGATGTTTTCAATCTCTCCAGCTTCTAATGGTAATTATGGGCCTCGCAATTTTTCATACTCCGTGATTTCAATTATTACTTCCTCAAATGACACTCCAAGTGGAACACAAAGCTTCATAACAACCTTGTTTAGCACAATTTTGGCCCCACCATCATTTTGAATTTGCAAGTTATTGGCCAGATAAGGATTCAATAAAGCCCCTGCATAATGAAGATCTCTTGTCATCGTCTCCCAACGGACAACGAATCATCCTTCCAGCCGAGTTGCAGTTTTTGCTCGCATGTTGAACGGCTCATTGCGCAGCTTGAACACGTGCTCCTTTAGCTTGTTTATGGTTACCCAAGAAATTTCCATTGCCGGAGTGTCACCATCAAAAGTTCGCAATGCCTCTGGTACTGGTGCCACTACAAAATCAAAGTAAGTGCACCGATGCCAGAAAGTCTCATCCAGAACAGTGGCCCGCATTGGTGCTCGTTCTGCCTATTGAAAAGAGAGGATACATAGGTTATCCGTGCTGCGTCTATCACAACCATCTCCAGGGCATTCTTCACTTCCAAGAGTCGATGGATCATTATGTAATTGCATGCAAACCTTGTTGTTGCCGGCCACAACAGAGACAATTTTGGCAAAAACCGTCGAAAAAAAGCGATGGATACATGGTGGTTCCGGATAAACAATGCAATCTCTTTCGCCTTCTGGACGAGGTTTGCAAATATGTCTTCCTTCCCCCAGTCGACAAAGAGAAGGTCCAAAATATGTAGGGTTACCAATCCGACGTCATTGGGGGTCAAAGAGCGTCTTGAGACATCGTCCGGGCGCCTCGTCGGACGCATCGTCCGTGGGATAAAAATCATTTAGTCAGGGCCACAGTAAATATTTTTGTGAAATTATTTTTAGTGAAATTGGATGGCACGGGCGGATGACAAAATCGGTCAGCACGGGCCATTATCGACCGTTCGATTCCGCGTGGAACAACGTGGACATCTTACGGCCGTCAGATCGAGCGGACGGCAAGTCAGCCGTCTCATTGAGCGAACGGCTCGTTTACCGTTTGATCGCACGGACGGAGAGCTGGCTGTCCGACCGCTGTAGATTGGTCCGCCGTCTAATTGCACGTCACACTCTTCTCTATAAATTGCTGATTCTAAGTTGGTGTGGCAATTGCCCATCGAGTCAAAATTGCATGAGTTATGAGCGGATGAACATTTCCGGCGGAATACTTCATCCGTTCATAAGTCCTTTGTCCTTTGTCGGATTGTTAGTTGCCACACCATTCTGAAATTAGCAGCATAATTTCCAGAGCGTAATGTATTACAAATATGGTATCCCATGTGAACGGCAAAGACAAATTTGTAAAGATTAATAAAAAATCCTTCAATTCATGGATCTTTCTTTTATTAAGATGTTTTGATTATGCACAACCTTCGTTTAATCCTTGAAGGAACAAATCACCTCCGGTGAGCAACTTTTCACTTGGTGCACGTTCCTATGATTGTGATTTTAATTGGAATTTTGTGAAATGTTAAACATAGATTTCCATAATGCAAGCCTAGTGGGAACATTAATTTTGTCCCACTTAGAACAAATATTTAACAAAATATGGACAAATGAAAGTCCAGAAATAGTGGTCGGCTGCCAGCCGAGAGCTACCAAGCGTCTTATTAATAATCTTCTAAAGTGCCTAACTCCCTCATTTTCTATCTAAATGGAGCATTTGAGATGTTTTCTGGCATCTACGGAAAATGTAGATGTCAAAAAAACACCTCATAAGCTTGATTTGGACAAAATTTGAATAAGTTATGACCGTTTGAAAATTTCATACGAGGATAGCATCGGTTGGCAGCCGATAATAATTCAGAGTCTAATCGGTCCACAAATGGTGATTTTGTCCAGATTTTGTTAAATATCCATTTTAGATCTCTAGAGAAAAAGCAATGCTTTTCTAATCACACATAGTTTGACTCCACGCAACTCCAAACGTTTTGCTAGAAGCTTCCATTGATTTTAAGAGTCTTTGTAATATTAGATCGTACTTAGGTTTCTTAAAAACGTCAATAAATATTTCATGTCTTCAATGAAAAATATAATTTCCAAGCAAAGTAAAAATGTTCACACATTTCTAGGTAGTGTAATGAGAACCACTAATAATTTTGGACATTTTCACATCTTTGGGTTTAGGTTTTTGTAAGGTTTAAAACGGGTTAGCTCACAAAACACCCAAGACTCAGACATATCTCCTTCTGATTCAAAACCCATTCCTCGGATGGTCTAGCATCTATTGTATTGTAATTTGACTCTACTTTCTATATAAAAACTCTCTTCCATTAACAAAACTTAAGTTTTAACCCAAACTCTTAAGAACTTAAGGTTGTTATGCATCACTCTTAAGGAACAAGGTATTAATTAAATCCAAGGACTAAGTGCCTAGTAGGAACATTATTCCTTTATCAATTGTGCATGTGGTCAACCGTGAAGACTCTCAATCCATGCCTAGATAGGCCAATGGAAGATTCCATCAAATTTCAATACAAATCATTAATTATGTTCTCCTTAGAATTTAAACCTTACCTCACGCAATAAAGCTTTCTCCAATTTCAATTAATTATTATGATCCTCTTATATTCAAGTTATTCTCAAAGAATAACACAAAATTGGTTTAAGTCTAGGAAATTATCTCAATTTCCATTACACTTAATTCTCAATTGTCTTCGTCACATAAAACACAAATGCGATGAATCCACCTTAAGGAATATCTCCTTTCTAGGTTAGACTTAATTCAACTTATTAACGTGTACATAACATTCTTAACATGCTATGCATCAAGGAATGCATCTCTCTTGATGATTTTTTATATCATTAGCATTAAAAATTACTCATACTCTTATGCCTCTTTAATTTTCAACACTCAAACTTAAATCCTTAACAAGTGGCAAGTGCCCATGCATTCCTGGGAATATTGCATTACGTCACTGATTACTCATTAACACACACACACATGAATCTCTCATTCATGAAATCACTCCTTGAACATCTACAATGCCACTCAAAGCTTCAATCAAATCATACCTTACTTGCACTCAAGTTTTACATTAATTTAATTCAATCACACTCACATCTCATCACAATGTTTATAATTAATCTTCATATACACAAAATTGTATTAGTTAGACAAATTAGAATATTTCTCAATATATAATGAAGTACTAATATTCAATGTATTACAAATGACTCAATTCACAAAATTAAGACAACAATTACACAATCAATAATCACATATATTAATCATAAATCAAATACATATAGCAGCCAAAAAAACTAGCTTCCAAAGCTAGGACACACTCCAATCTTCAACGTGGTAGTGGTGGAATTATTGTAATTCCAATGCTATTTATAATCTAAATTTTGGGGAAGACACCTCTTGGAAAGAGGTGGATATTATAACTTCTTTAACTTCCACAACCGTTCATTAAATGGATGCACCTCTTCAAATCTTAACTAACTTTTAATGAACTCTTGGCTTAAAATGTCTTTTAGCTGTTTAAACTAATTGATATGAACTTTTAACACTAATTACTAATTTTTGAATATATACACAACCCTTTTTACACTTAAAATTTTGAAAAAAACTATTTTAAATGTTTCGGCTCCACATTTTTATTTTACTATATGATGCGATATATGTCATCCTTTTTATTGTTGGAATTCTCATTTTATGAAAAATTAGGTTCACTACAAAAAATATATATATATCATGATAGTATTTGAACCCCAATCCCTTCCACAATGTTTTTGAATATTTTGCACCCTTCATATTTCTCTTTGATTTTTCTTGCAAGGAACTAACATTGTATATCAAATTTTTGCAGAAAATTTGATCCTTAACTACTACTCAAAATTGACATCATAAGAATTCAAAGAGAGATGATCCACAAACCACATGGAAGAGAAAAAAAAACCTTATTTTTTGCTTCAAATTGTATAATCTCTCAATCCGTACGGTCAACTTTCATGAAATTTTGAAAGCATGTTATTCTAAATGTATTGTTGAAGATGTCATGGTTAAAGTAGAGCTTCAAGCTTTTTTTCCCCTCATTTCTTTTTGCACAAAGTAAACGTACATTTTTTATGAAAAATACTCAAAGAATTTTAGGGGTTCAGCTTGCAAAAAAACTTATTGAAAATGTAACGATTGGAAAAGAATTTCCAACTTATATGAGATGATGTGGTCAAAATTTCGTGAAATTTAACCACCTGAATTGAAAGATGATCGCAGTCAAAGTAAACATAATAAACCCCATAAAGTGCACCTAGGTCCGCAGGGGTTTAACTTATATGGCTCAAGAGTAAGATGAGTTCAGATTCTTGTTACAAAAAAATTTCTAGTAGTGTTTCCAACGATAACTAGTAGTGTGGTCTTTCTAACAAAAACAATAAAAACAATTATTCTAAATAATCATTGTTTTTTCCTTGATGCAAATCAAATTCAATCAATAGTAGTAGCATGATAGGTGCAAGAGTGATATTCCATATAATATGTTTATCGATATGAAATTCATGCATGGATATATACAAATTTTGATGGTGGTTGGTTCTCCAAATATATCTCGTTTTTTATATAAATTTCGTAATACATGCCACTGCCATACCTAACTATGGAAGATCTAGCCATTACCTTTTGCCACTACGACTGTACCCCTACCTTTTATTAAAATGCGGCACTATTAGGCTATTCCATAATTCTATCGTGGCATTCTAAAAATTAAAAAGTGGTCCACATCCAATGATTTAAGCTTATGAGCTCGACCTTGTAGTGTATTTCTAAATTTTGAGATCTCAATAATAAGTGCTTTTGAGGGCTTTCACGCTCTTCTTTTTGACATGCTCATTCCAAGATGGTATGACAATAGTCCATTGGATAACTAATGGATGCATTAAATGTGGATGAACTCTTCCAATGGAGTACTTCATCCATTTAGAAGTCGTTGGTTCTTTGTCAGATTCTCAAACGCCATACCATTCCGAAATTGGCAATATAATGTCTAGAGCATTGTGTATTAGAAATATGGATTTTCATATGAACATGGAATTAGAAATTGGTCCAACACTTCATCTTTTAACTTTTGCGCTCCTTTTTTTGATTTCAAGTGTGTTTAGAAAGTTCCACCTTGGTTCAAACCCCCAACTTCCAATTCTATTTGAAACACAAACATTGCCACCCCAAAATGGTGTAGAGTTTGGGAATATTTTAAGACATTGTTAAGGTAATCACATTGTTTGTAGAACATTATCGACATTATGATTTTGGAAAGTATCGTTAAACACTTGCACCTTTTTCCAAGTTCCAAATTCACTATATACATCCTTGCAAAAAGAATTACTCCTTTCAAATTCTATGTTGGAAACATTGGAATGTATAAAATTTTCTCATTCCACACATCCACTTATACAAAAAATAATCAATCAAGTTTATTTGAAAACATGTAACATACAACATATATTCTTTGTTTACATTGACATGGCCGCAATGTAGAAATAAACATCCATTAGAAGATCTTAAAAAATGACCTTCGGAATTTACATAATAGTGTTCTTGCACCAAGACATTATCCACATAGACTACATAACAACGTGCCCATGTACAATTAATCTTCATCTAAGTTAGTATCATGTCTTGGACTTGTCCCAACCTCACTTGAGATCGCTCAGGCTGTCCGATGGCGGACGGACTTGGCTGTAATGCTCGATCAGACGGCCACGCAGTCTGCACCATCAATCGCAGCCGTCCGATCGTTCTCATCCATCCATGGTTGTTCGATTGCGGACGTACTCAACTGCGCACGCCTCATCGGACGATCTCGTTCCACCCGATGCCGATTGAACATCCTTGATCAATCGACTCAAGATCAATCGGTCGGCACTTCGTGGTCGACCACCATGCCGTCCGCCCCTAATGCTTTGCGGACGGCCACCACGCCACCAAGCCTCAAATTTCAGCAACTCCCTCCCCTCTCTTCCACTTCTCTGTGCTCTTTGGCAACATAAAAGTGGTTTAAAACTTTTCTTTTTGGGTAGTTTGACATTGCACGTGCAGTCTAAATAAGGAGAAAGAGCCACATGCATTATTAATCAGAGGAATGTCTGAAAGATTTTATGCGAATACAAGTCGATATTCCATTCCAAATATCCTATGCGCTTGGAAACATATGAAAAATAGAACTTGTGAACAATGGTTCTACTTAAAATAGACTATATAAGAAATGATGATTCATTTTTGTCTTTTACTAACCACAAGCATATTGGAATGGCCGACCGCCAAGTCGTCTGCACGGCGGTCGGCCACCCGCCGACCGCCGTGTGGACGGCCAGGCAGCCAATCGCACCGACGGGTGCGGGCCAACCGCCTTGCGGGCGGCAAGGCGGTCGGACGTGCGGACGGGCGAGAGTCGTTTGTTGCGCGTTCGACTAGGGTGGATGACGCCCGATGCCGTCTACTAGGCGGTCGGCCGAGG